>BQNB010086531.1:0-19412 GCA_026074375.1 Tanacetum coccineum | reverse complement strand
GAATGTCATTGAATTTCTCGTATGCTTTTCTCAGATCGTCTTTAACTGTGATTGCATTGTCAAATTGCACGGCTAACTCAATAATCACTTTCTGACGAACGATATCTTCGTCCATAAGTTTTTGAACCAAAGCTTGGATTTTAACGATGGTGTGTGAAAGTGAACAAACCATAGATGAGGAATGTGATAAGTGTGTATAAAATGGGAGAGTTATGTATAAAAATGGGTGGAATAGTGGGTATTTATTGGTAAAAAATGAGTTTTTTTAAATACAACGAATACAAATAAGGGGCCCACCATTTTAAAACTCACCGAGGTGAGTGGCTCACCTTGTTTTGCACAAGTTGTGCGCGACTTTGTGGGGGCGGGATGAAACTCACAAGGTGAGTTTTAGACCATACCATCTAGCCTTAAAATTAGTAATCAAAAAGCTCTCTATCCCTTCCTCATCAAAAGAAAACGTTGCTTCTTTAATGCATTATCACCCCTTCCTACACTGCCCATCTTCTTGTATGCTTCTCAGTGGGATAGAGATCCTCTAAAGTTTATACGAACTTTATCGGTAAAGTTCTCTCACAAACATAACCGTGGGGCCTATTGAGGGACCCGGTTTACTTTATTCTTGTGAGAGAACTTTACCGGTAAAGTTCATTAGAACTTTAGAGGATCTCTATCCTTTTCAGTGTGCAGTCGCTGCAGTGCAACACATTATGCGCGTCAAAGCATGAACAACCTATTGATCTACACACGACGTTGTATCGTATACTAATGCTTCTTAGTCTGGCGCATCATGTTGTTAGTCATATTGCTAATCGTATGATGTATAGTACATGTGATAATTTGCTTGTTAGAAGTTAGAACCATCGAAGATAGTATATTTTCTCTAACACTCTCTTTGTAAATGTGTGAAAACAAGCTTTTGCATGTTCATGGACTTTTTCCGAGCAGAGCAGTCTACGGCTGTCACGAGTTTATAGTAGTACTCATGTATCGATAGGAACAATATTCTTTCATCGTGTATATAACATTACTCTTCTATATCGAATACGTTGGTTTGGCTATTTTTTTATGGATTTGAACATTTGATCAGGCGTTGTACCTTTTTCCTCTTAAATTTTAGTCTATTGTTCTTAAGAAGTTAGACAATCAAAACTGCCTTCCGGGTGACTTAACTGACTCCGGGTTGAACCGGCCAGTTCAGCTTGGGTTTTAAAACACTGGTCGAAAGTTGTTCAACTATCAACTATTCTCATATAAATGAACTACGTCTTCTCTAGGTCTAGGGATGTAAACAAGTCAAACCGAGGACAAAGCTCGACTCGAGAGTATTATGCTCGGCTTGATAGCTCGACGAGCCTTTATGAGGGAAGCTCGAGCTCGATTTGTATTTAATGACGTGTTTTTTAAACCAAGTAAAAATGAAATATAAGATAACTCGGCTCGGAAAACTCACATAAAGAAGTATGTACAATTACTGTCTTTACATATAAGCCTTTTAAATGTGCATACTTTATATAAAAGAAACCTATATATCACTTAAAAGCTCGACAACAACTCGAGTCGAGCCTATATAAGCTCAAGATCGAGCTCGAGGCTCGAAAAAAAACTAGTAAATATAAAGAGAGTGTATGTAATAATGAATGACATTTTAATATTCATAGATTGCATTTAATATTTAAGTACTTTTTTTTATAGAACTTACTTTTAAAGAAAGACAAGAGGGGGCCATGAGTCCATTACAATATCGACTCTAATTCGTATGTCACATGACTCTTAATTTACCCCTCGCTCACAAACATGACTAGCACTCGGACTGCAAAATTCTTCGAAGACGCATGGTTTTGACTTTTCCTTGTAAAATAAAAAACAAAAACATGATTTTGACGTTTCCCTATAGAAGAAAAACAAAACAATACATTATTTAAGAATCTCCATAAACAATGGAAGCTGAGACTCCTCTTTCTCCTGTTGCTGATAACACTTTTTTATTTTTTATTATTCATTGTTTTGGATTATGATGAGCAAAACCAACCGAAAACCAAACCGAATTGACAAATCGAGCCGAGCCGAACTGACCGAAACCGAACGGTTTTTGGTTTTATATATTTATAGTTTTCGGTTTCGGTTTTGTTGGTTGGGTTCGGTTTCAGTTCGGTTCGGGTTAAAACCAAGAAAAATACGCCAAAACTCGATTTTCGGTTCGGTTCGGTTTTGAACCGATGCTCACCCCTACCTGTTGCTTGCTGATAACAGTGATAGCATTAATTTTATTTTATTTTATATATCCAAATGATTAGGTGATGTTATGGATATGGGTTTCTATGATTTTGACTAGTGACAATTAAATATTATTTTTATCATTTAGGGTTTTGAACACGGAGCAATATGGAAAGGTCATAGGATTTGTGGTGGTGGTAGTTACTCAGATGTTTGGATCCTCTGAAAAACAAAGGAATATATGTTTAGGTCTTCTTGCAGCTATCTTGGCGGTCTATGCTATAGAACATCGGGTGATGACTCGCAAAGTTATCAATTTTGGAATCGCTTTCAACTCTACAAAGGTAGTATGTTTTTTATCTACTGTACTTCTGTGTATCCTTAAGCCAGGGTGGCTCAGTTGGTGTGGGTTTGTCATAGTATGCATTATTGCAAATGCTGACACATGTTCTGATAAGCTAAATACCAAGTTCACATGGTGTTGCGGAAAAGGTGCTCTCGTTATCAATTACGTGATTGACAAGGTTTTAAAACCCATCCGCAAAGATCAAGCATCACCTGGCTCGGCTCCTACTCGTGCTTCTGTATAAATTATACGATACCGCTTCCACAAAGAACTTATTGTTAGTCAATATATATATGAGGGTTGTCATTGTTTAGGCTTTATTTACTTTTGTACGTAATATTCTTTGGTGTATTATGTTCTGACAAGTGAAAGCAACACAATAATATATTCTTTCGATCAGGGCCGTCTCGTTCATTTCGGTAGCCCTGTGCCATTACCACAAGAGGCCCTTAGATACATACTTCGAATACATATGTATCAATAGTGCATGAACTAATTTAACTCGAATATCATATTGTGTATATATAATAGAAGTGCATAAAATTTTGTAGCCCTCATCAAACGGTGGCCCTGTGCGATCGCACCTACCGCACTCCCCTAAAGACGACCCTGCTTTCGATAACACAGCCTTCATACTAACCGTGACTAGAAATATTTTTTTCCTCAACTACCACAAGCAACTTTTCATAATATGAATCATAGTATAAATTAGCATTCTGTGCAATAGGTTCATAATTATTAATTTGGTACTCTCAATTCGATCAATATGATCTGACCTGTCTCGACTCCACTATATCTTTAAGTGAAAAACTCCTAACAGTTCATAACATCACTTGTCGTGTTCTGGTTTAATTAAATATAGATAAACTAAACTACCTACGTATCATGGGTTTAGTTCTTTAAGAATCTTTGTAATGGTTTTGAAATGATCAAACACATACAAGGTGATTCCACTCCTCCTCCAACGGCCAAATGGTTAAAGATTAACAAATCTTAGATCTTCTTGACTATATCTGATACTCTCCAAGAATGCCTCGTTGTGGCGAATCCCCAAAAACCGCTAAAGAGGCATGGGATCATATTGCAACCATTTTTCACGACAACAAATGTACAAGGACCATGGATTACAAATTTTTATATAATAAACTTTATTATATGTAGTGAATTTTTAAATAAAAAATATGCGGATAAAAAAGCCTCTGGATTACAAACAAAACGAATCAAATATTGATATTCTTTAGACTTAACTGAAGTTTAATATATATTTTTGAAAAAAAAATAAAATCAAAACACATCCTTAACCTACCTAATAATTTTTAAAAATACCCTAGAGTTCATTAAAAAAACTAATGAAAAAAAATTAATTTACAATGTTTAAAATAACAAACTTTATTTATCACGTATTTTTATGTTGACGTCTTAACGTTTGTCAGGAATTTCAACACGAATCGAGTACAAATAAACCCCGCCGCAACACGAAGAGCGCATATTTCCTTGTTCCACATAATTTAACCATTAAGTCATTAACCACTTAATTGCTTTAACACAAATACACAAGACTTCTCCTAGCCCGATGTCACGCTGTGTTTGTTCATACACCAACCCACCGGGCTTTAGCCCTTCGGCTTTGAACATTGGAAATGGGCCGAACCATATAGTAGTGATAACGTATAGTATGAGCACCAAGCTTACTGGGCTTAGTTCATAATATATGTATATGGGCCCAGGCCCAATACAACAGGGCTAATTTTATTCCCCGAATATTTTTCTTTTTTTGGGACGGTTTTTGTAAATTTTTTTTCACGGAATTTTTGTGTAAGAAAATCATAAATAGCTAAAAGGTGAGGTCCGTATTTTTTTTTTTACTTTGGGCCAGAATTTTTAGCTATTTTGGGGTGTTTTTTTTTTGGCTAATTTTTTCACCGATATAATTTTTTTTCCATAAATGACGTGTAACGAATTGCTTTTTTTGTACGATTCGGGAATTTTTTTTTTGCGTTGGAACGGGTTAATTTTTTCCCGAATATTTTTTTTAGGACGGTTCGATATCTTTTTTTTGGACCGATGAATGTTAAAAAGTTGTGAACAATAAAAACTTGACGTGTTTTTTTTGTTAAATTTTTACGGGATTTTTTTTGTGTAAGAAAAGCGTAAATAGTATATAAGTTGAAGACCGTTTGTATTTTTTTTACTTTTGGGGCCAGATTTCAGCTAATTTTTTTTTACCTTTGGGCCACATTTTATGCGAATTTTTTAGGCTAGTTTGTTCGACAAATGTGTATATTTTTAGTAATAATTTTTTTTTTATATGTCTTATGTGTTGGGCCTATGTTTAAAGTGTTGTTTTTTTTTTTTTGGCTATAATAAAATGGTTTATTTTTTTAGATATAATAGGTTTTAACGTTAGTGACAATCGATTATTTTAAAGTTATTAGGTCTCGAAGATGTTTCCAATTCCGCGGTAAATTTTTTATCTGAATAAAATCGAAATCTTGTAATATTTTTTTTCCCTCCTACTTTGTGCATACAAATTTAAAAAAAAAACAAAAAAATTAAAAAAAAAAACTAAAATCGGGCTGGCCCAAAATGGGAGCCCGTTACTGTTCAATTGGCCCCACAGCAAACGACTGGCGTATTTATCACCGAATGTGTATATAGAAAATTAGCTATATGGGCCGCAGGACTTCTCCTAGCCCGATGTCACGCTGTGTTTGTTCATACACCAACCCACCGGGCTTTAGCCCTTCGGCTTTGAACATTGGAAATGGGCCGAACCATATAGTAGCTCCATCACAGATTTTAGGCCAGTCTCAGGCCAACCACCAACAGGTTCTGGCCATCCATAGCAAGTTATGGATCAGTCAACAGCCCAACGACAACCTGGTCCGAGTCGACAGCAAACGGTCTCGTGTTTTGCTTCGTGTCGAGAGACGGTTTCACCTCATGCCTTTAGCACCATGACTTTTCAAGATCCAACTAACGTTGTATGAAACATGAATATATGTGAAAGTTGTCATCTTAATGACTATGTTGATTGTCTTAGTAATGTTTTTAAAATATGCATGTACGGTCTGTCAATGTTGTTGATGGTTATTCTATACTCGTCCCCAACACTGGCAATAGTATTTTTCCTACTCCACATAGACCCCTTCACCTAAATAATGTCCGTATCATTCCTAACATTGTCAAAAATTTAATTTGTGTTCGTCAATTTGTTTGTATAATAAACGTACCATTCAATTTGACGCGTTTGGTTTTTCTATTAAGGATTTCATTACTCGTTGTGTGCTTCTCTGTTGTGATAGCAAAAAAAAAGAAGAGCTGGATCTCGTACCTCTGTCACAAAACTACTCTTATACCAAAGTTTTCTAACAAGCCAACGTACGTCACAGCGACTTGGAACATCTAAGTATTGAAGTGTTACATCAATCTTCTTCTAGTATTTCATTTCTTGTAGAGCCACTTAATTAGACCATCTATTTGTTTAATATCCTACCCACTAGGTTATTGATAATATGTAACATTACACAATGCTTGTTGGAAATAAACCTGAATATAAATCTTTGTGTTTTTTTTCGGATGTTTATGCTCCCCGCTCTTATATGCTAATAACAAACTTAAACCACGTGCTACACCTTTGATATTTTGGGTTACCCGTCTAATCATCATGAGTATCATTGTCTTGACTTAAGTACAAATAAAATAATCGTTTCAAGTCATATTACGTTTTGAATAAACCGATCTCCTGCACCCTTAGCTCTATGACCCCAAAACTCACCTCCTACATAAACCTTTGGATGACCCCCTACTAATAGCGTCAGCCATACCATAACGTACATCCCTTACCAAGAGAATCTGTTACCCAACACAATACTAACAAAATAAATGTTAATGAGTCCCCTTCACATGTGTTATCTACGAACAGTCCACAAACACTCCAACAGTCCACTACGGTCCAACAGTCCATCATGGCCCAACAGCCATTATTAAACAGAACACGGTTTAGATTCATCCTATGATCACACGTTTTCGAGTCGGGTTCAATCGTCCTCCTCAGCGTCTTAATCTTCATGTGTCTACCAATTCTCCATTACCTAAATCGTATAGTAAAGCTTTTAACGATCAAATGATATGTGTGATGAAACAATGCACTTATTAAAAATGATACAGTTTAACTCTATGATGGTTTTTAAAATTAATGGTTCGGTTAAATGTGTGTTTTGAAACTTCTTTTTCTCTTGACTTCAACGTTTTTTATAAAGTCGTGCATATCTCAAAAGCATATCAATATTTGACTCGTTTTGTTCGTAATCAAAAATGATTCTCATCGGTATATTTTTTATTAAAGAAGTCGTTAGATATTTTTTTTATATATTTGATAAACACGTTTGTAAATTAAAAAAACGTAAGTTTAATCAAAAGAATTTAGTCGCTTACTAAAGCACTCAATTTTTAGGGTATTTTTAAAATGTTTATAGGATAGGTGGGAGTGTTTTAATGTTTTTTTATTTCAAAATTATCTATCAAACTTAGACCTTATTTTCTTAAAATCCGTACCGCACATAAAATCATATCAATATTTTGCGCGTTTTGTTCGTAATTCATATACCTTCTCCTCATTATATATTTTATTAAAGAAGTTATTGGATATTAATTAGCATATTAACAAAGAAAGTTTTGATAGATAAATAATCGGAAATAGCATTAAATAACTGAAACAAGATATCTTGTAGTATATTGTTTGACTAAAGGGTTTAATGGAAAATTTCGATTTACAGTAATAAACCACGTTTACAAAAAGCAAGTCCCGAGCTACTTTTCAAAAACGACGTTTTTGGTGTATCAAAACGAAAAAGTCACGTTTTAGATCCCGTTATCCAAACACTTCAAACCAGATTTTTGCGTTTTCACATCATGATAATCAGGGTGCAAACGAACTCCCAAACACGCCCTAAGATTCATAATTGTCGACTTCTACATATGCAACCAAATGACATAGTTATGCACTTTTAGAGCAATAGGTGTGCTGACTTACCACATCTCCTCATTTTGGCTTCACAGAGTGTCACATCAGCTTCTCACCCTCACTTCAAAATACCTCTTCACTTAACATACCCCCAACACCCTCATTTTAGCCACCACTCACAATTTTATTTTCTTTTTTATTTTTCACACAAACAAAATTTATTTATTTACACAGAAATACAAATACAATATTTAATAAAAATTTAAAAATTATATAAAAATAAAAAAAGAGTAAATTGCATAAATCGTCCTTAAAGTTTGGCCAAATTGCATGTTTCGTCCCAAACGTTACGAAAGTGCAAGGATCGTCCTTGTGGGAAACCTTTGGTGCAAGTATCGTCCCTGTGGGGAAACCTTTGGGCAAACCTTTGGTGCAAGTATCGTCCCTGCAGGACGATACTTGCACCAAATGTTTTCCACAGGGACGATCCTTGCACTTTCGTAACATTTGAGACGAAATATGCAATTTGGTCAAACTTTAAGGACGATTTATGCAATTTACTCGAAATAAAAATAAATAAAAATAAAAGATATATACATATACTCTCCTCCACACAAACATATTCCTGCACACACACACTTCCATCTATCTTTCTTCTTCAAGAAAAACACACACACACACACCCATTTTTATAAATCAAATAAAAAGAAAAGAAAAGAAAAGGCAACGGTTAGATTCAAAAAGTGTTTTGGCATTTTGTGGCTCCACTTCTACGTCGAAAATCGCCAAATGCGAAATAACTGCGAGGGGGTGTGGGTGTGGTGGCGACGACGAAGCTGCCCTCGCCACCATACTGATTGCTCATAGATGCAACTAGTCACGTGTTTCTTATTTTTGTTACTTTATTCTCATCAAGGACAAATTGCATGCTTTTTTTCACATTACATTACAACTTTTCACAATTTAAATTTAAAGAACTTATTATTTTGGTTATATAGCCTTGATGCTCACTTGCACTTCAAATTCACACGGTTACAGTTTGAGATATCATTTATAGTATATGATTATATTCCTACAATTCTTCTTTATAATCTTCTTAATCATAAATCATGAAATCATTCGATCATATGCTGAGAATATGACATTCGTAAGTAGGTAGATTGGTAAAAAGATAAATCATTTTTCTTTTATATTTATAGTCGTCCTTACTATGTCGTGACTTGTGAAAATAGAATAAATTTGTACAACCCGTGTATTACACGGGTTTTAAACTAGTATATAAAAGTTGCTAAATATTTTGAAATCGTACTCATTCACAATATTTTATCTTTTCTCACCGTATTCAATATTTGATATAAATGTTTCTTCTCTAAATACAAGAGTTGTAACTTTTGTATGCATAAGGACATTCATGTTTATCAAAAACTACTTATGTTATGTTAATTTTTCAAGATATTAATCTAATTTTTTTTATCTATTTTTAAAAATGGACAATTAATTTGAGAAAATTCAAAAACAAAACGTGAACAATAATTTTAAGACGAAAGAATTAATTTATTTATAATAAAAACTTATCATGTAACCAAGTTGTAAATTCTAATCTCATTTCACAAAAAAATATCTTGATCTATTTTACTAACAAAAATATTAAGAAAACAAATGAGCTTAGAGGCGAACCTATTGGTGGTTCCCACCTTAAACACCGAATTTGTTTAGAGCTTGAAATAAATGAGGAGCCATGTAGATTTGTTGAGACCTAATCTTTTTAGTAAACGAGTGGGTCTGCCCGTGCTCTGCGGGAAGATTAGTAGGTGTCGTTTTGGGTTGGTTGAAGTGGGTCCGGTGGTGATTGCCGTTGTCGTTGCGATATTTCAGTGTTATTATGGCAAACAGACCGATAACCCAAAGCAAAAAAAAGTTAAGTTGACGGTCGTTAAGTAACGACCGATCGACCGATCCCAAAAACTATTTCGTAAATTCCAATGAAAAAAATTAATCTAACGGTCGTTACTTAACAACCGTTAGTGGGGGAGGGGGTATTTTGTAAATTTTTTAAAATGAGGGTAGGTTTCGTAATTTGACACATAGTGCGATGCGGTATTTTTTTGTAAATTGCAAAAAAAAAAGTTAAGTTAACGGTCGTTAAGTAACGACAGATCCCAAGGACTATTTTTGTAAATTCTAAAAAAAAAATTAACGGTCGTTACTTAACAGACGCTAGTGGGGGGAGGGGGTATTTTGTAAACTTTTTAAAAATGAGGGTAGTTTTCGTAATTTGACACATAGTGAGAGGGGGTAGGGGTATTTCGTATATACCCGAGGGGCTATTTCGTAAATACCAACAGAATGCAGGTGGGTTTTCGGGTCGACCCGACGGGTTTGGACCGGGTTGACCCGACGAGTTTTGACCGGGTCGGGTTGACCCAGCGGCCATGGGGCGCCCAATAATTATACCTTATATTTAAAGGTTAAGATCGTTGCCCCGAGGCAAATTTAATGACCTCCTTTATTAAACTCTTTCATCTCTCGCTCTGTATATATCATTCTCTCACTCTCCACTTGCTGTCATGTACGATCCTGTCACGTACGATCGTACGTGTCCCTCTCCTTCATTTCGTTCTTTTCTGTTTTGGTTAACAACTGGATTCACACAAACCTCCCACCGCCTCATACATCTCAGACCTATTTCTCTCTAAAACACACATTGAGATCTATTTCTTCTCTCTCTCATGTCACCGCCTGGACACAAATTACTCACGAACGTTTTGTCATGGGAGTGTGACGATTGTGAGGGATTTAACCTTATAGAAGGTACTTTTACCTTTTACATGTTGTTTCATTCAATTTTTCGAGGTCCAATTATTTTAATAAGGGTTTTGGGTTTCGTGCTAATTAGGCTAATTGGTGAATTTAAGTTTGTGCTTTTGGTTTGCCTTTGATGGTTTTATGCTTTAGTTGAGGTGATTTTTGATTTATGCAGCTTCTATATGTGATGATGATGATGATAATGATGAAGCTTTTTGTTTAGGGGTTGACTGAGATACCAAAAACTCTATCAAAGTGTTTTGCTACTGTTCATTTGGGTAGTTTGAGGATAACTGTGGCCGTGGGAAATTTGTGTAAGTCCAGTTGTTAACCAAAGCTTTTTAACATGTTGTTGTAAAAAATAAACAGTTGAGATTATTCGCATCTTGGCGGGGCAATATTACATTTGCAGCCACGGCGGGTCACCCTTCTCTTTACTGTGGAGTGGTGCCTTTTCTGATCACGACCGCTCGATGCCACCGATCTTTTCGTTGCCACCGTTCATGGTGCGTGTCGATGTTGATCGGTGCGTGACGCTCAGGGTTGGTGATTCAAGTGAACAAAGAGAATGCAATTGTTGGTTTTTTATGAAATTCATCGTTAGATTTTTGACGATTGATTCTTGGTTAGGCGTCACTATGCCTCTTGGTTTGAAAAAAAGTTGCTACGTCCTTGCTGACACGTGTTTTTGTTGCTGCTGTGAAACCATAGTAGTAAATACATTTGTAGTCTTTGTTGCCGAATGTTACTGATGCTACACTCTATTCGTTGCCGCCGTCCATGGTGTGTGGCGATGTTGATCGGTGTGTGACTGTTTGCGGGTTTGTAATCTATTTAAACAAAAGGCAGTCCCGTGTGGCATTTTTTTTGCGGGACTGCCTAGACAGAAAAGTGGTGTGTGGTATGCACTATTTATTTAGTGTGTGTTTTTTGTAAGATGATAATGATATCGATTCCAAGAGGCTGTGATGATAATATTTGAGCGAGGCTGTGATGATAATATTTGAGCGTCACTAAGGAGATTCATTTAAAATTCGGATTATGTGCACCTTGGCAGGGCAAGCTTGCTAAGTTTGCAGCCATGGTGGCCGTATCCTCATATCCGATTGCTCACTTATCTGAGCCTCAAAATAATAAAATGTCCATGTTTCCTGATATTCTTGCAAGGTTGAAGACTTTGGCCTACCAACGTGGCAGCCGCCTGATGGAAATACAGAAGGAAAAAAGTACTTCGACCATTTGGGTGAGTTCTTAGTTAGTTGCTCTTTTACACACATGTGCTTCCATGATTAACAAATCTTTAAATGCAGTCCATTCAAGGGTAAGCCGGAACCCGTCACCAATCGTTGCCTGCCCCGAAAGTCATTAAAGCGCTTGCCCCGACTCGGTTCCCAAGCTTTTTATGTGTTCAAGGTAATTACGAAATTTATTCTAATATTGACAACCACTTTTTTTACTTGAATTTTGCGTCTAAAGTCGAGCTTTATGTGATTTTGTTTACTTTCTCTTTATTCGATTTATGAAATTGCATATCAAAAGAGCATGGCAGTGGTTGGGTTGCATCAAAAACAAATAAGCTCACAAGCCTAAAAACAAGGTAAAACAAACACCATTGGTTTATATATGAAGCCTAATATGATTTATGTTGTCTAGACACCTTAAGATTAAAATATTTTAAGCATACGATGATATTTTACACCTTTGGTTGCGAATTGCCTCTGATTCTTTGCTTATAGTGGGGTAAAATAAGCATACAAATATACCCCCCTTATGTGCTTATTTAGATATAAATCTTTTCGTTGGCGGCTCTAAACCCATTTTAATATTTGTTGCACTATTGCAGATGCTTAACTGGCAATTTCACTAAAAGTACCATGAGTTTTGCACCTGGATTATATTAAACCAAGTCACACAGGTTTTCAAAGTTGTATCAGATGGTAAGCTACTTGGAGCCTCTGCGCATGTTCATGATTGTTTTGTAGTTAATCGAGAGAATTTAGCTCCACACAACTTTTTTTCTTATGCTTTAATTACTTTAATAGGGCATGGAATTTTAGTATGCCCCTATGATAAGCTAATTGTCGTTACTGTAGAAAGAATTTCCATAACAGATTCTTTGTATGGTAAAACAAAGAATAAAAAATGTGCTTCCTAGAACTAACAGAAACTCTGAGATTCCTTTTTCGTATTGGCTGAAGATGAGTTTGTAGTATACGAAAACACAAGTTGAACATTATGCAATGTTAGTTAAAATCACTACTAAGGAAACCCCTATTAGTGCCACCCTCAAATGTGTGAAGGAAGCTGATGTTAGACAGAACTCGCGTTCAGGTTTGAATGATCTAATGATTTCAAGAAGTCAGTTGTCACCACATGATAGAAAACTCATTCGTGTTAGATAGCTAGATCAGTACACAAAATGTTTCAACTATTTATTTGTGTTTTTTTGTTATATCAGTTTGCGACCCGAAAAGTGCTTATTTGTTGTACCAAAACACAATGCGCTATTTACATGAGCGATATAAGCTAATTTCAAATAGCCAGTAGCGGTGTCTTAACATAACAGATTAAATAAGTTGATAATCGTAAGCTGTTTGCTATTAGCTCTACCAATTCGTGATAAATTAAAAGTTAATTGAAGAAAAATTAAGTTATGGAAATCAAACAAATGAATCTTAGAAAGAGTTGGTTAGAAAGTAAAGAGAGTTAGTTAAAGTTGTTAAACCAACGATCTGTTGAGTAGTTTTAAACGCCATTTAAGCATAAGCCCAATAAAATTGATTTTTTTTCCATGTAGTGAATACTTAATCTTTTGTCTGTTTTGTGTTTTACATTGCGTTTTACAGAGTGTGAAGATGGCAACTTCTCGCCTCAATTAGTTCCTAGAAAAAGAGATCACGGTAGCTTTTTTGTCACCCATTTCCTTGAAAAGCCTATAATCTGTCTCAAATACTATCAAGGTCCTCTAGGTTAAGTCAACTTTCAAAGTGTCGGGGCTAAAATTATAGGCTTTTAACAAAGATGTCTCCCGTTAGCTTCAGATCTCCACCCGTGAAGGGAGGCATCTGATCTTAGACACTACAACATTCATGTATAATTTCACAACTCAGATACATGCATAAATTATTAGTACAGAATCAATGTAATTATAAATTCAGTGTCTTTGCTAATATATTCTACCTTACATACTTTACTATCATCACATTTCTTTCATTTCTAAACAATGAATGCAATTCATTTAACATGATTAGAATTATAGTTTATCTTAAACATATTCATAGCTAATCTCAAAAACAGCCAACAAAAGTAGCCGGTAAACACTGCAATTTGTATCGTAAAGACCACCGCAACGAAAACGGGAAACCCCGCGCTCCGCTGCGGAGCGCGGGTTAAAAACCTTGTTGTATATATTGTATAATGAGAAACATATGGTTACAACTTTTATATACTAGTTTGAGTTAATTGCATAAATCGTCCTTATGGTTTGTCGGGTTTAACGAAATTAGTCTCTAGAAACTATTGTTAACAGATCTTCTCCCTATGCTTTTGACCCGTATCGGGTTTAGTCCCTTGACCAATTTTTCTGTTAGTTTGACCGTTAAGTTGGTCATGTGGCATGCACATAAAAAGGTAATTATGTCATTTTGCATATGAAAAACCCTTATTCTATAAACAAGTCATGCCTTATTTTTTTTTATCCTTCTTCTCCTTTATACCTTCGCCAACACACACAAACACACTCCCAACCATCAAACAACCACGTATTCTTTCAACAACCACTACAACCATCACCATCCAACCACTAATTTTATGCAATTAACTCTATAGTTTTATATATTAAGCGGCGATCACATCAACTTTTATATACTTGTTTTATATTGTTAATGTCAACCATTTACTTCATGCTCTCAAGACACACACAAACCTTAATGCTATATACCCAAATTAATCTTAGATAAATCCCTTCTAAAAGTAGAAAACCTCCAACGAAATTACAAGGAAAGGGCGTTGTACCAAGATTTGTGTACCAAAATCTGATTGATAAATTAAGGGTTTTCTTGCCCTCAAGACTAACTACTTTTAAGAAATTTTCAAATAAGTCCATGTATTATTATTAACAAGTCATTTTGCTAACTCATCTTTTTTAACAAATCATTTTGCTACATCTAATTCTGTGAAAATCTTTTTGTATAGTTTAAGTGGTTGTAGCAAATCTCCTAAAATATATACTACACTGCATCTCAAGAGACACGCAATACTAAGTACGAAGTCATTTACCAATATCTTTCACGTCTCACTCTCACCATCACCGTTGCAACCTCTATTGTCCAGCATCACCGTTGCCATTTGGATTTAAAATATATGTGCGTAAAACACATTTATTGTTATTTCTATAAGACCTTACACCAGTGACCCCTCCACTTTTAACCGCCATTATTCTTTATATAAAATCTATATTTATCTATTTATAAAGGTTGGGTATAAAACTTTGTTTTTATGATTTGTTACTATTTCCTTCAGATAAAAGTTGTTAGTTAATTTCTTTTTCTTTTCAAACTTTTTAGTAAATCTAAATTTAAAGGATGTATAAAGCCACTAAAAGTTGACAAGTACATAATACATTAAAGTTAATAAAAGACTGTAAATCTGTTAACTTATGAAATCCCAAAAAGCTAATTAAAATAACCATATGTAGTTGTTATAACTAAGCTATATTTAGAAAAGAAAAATGTGTTTAAAATGATGTTGCAAGACATAACTAAGCTATATAGTGACTTATATGAATATTTTGAGAAAGTATAAGGACCATTCGTGCAAGATATAAATAAACATCCAATGTCAAGTAATTGGCACGTACACCCATCTCAGATTGTTGTATTAAAGAACGATTTCTAGGATTAAAAGCCCTACTCAAAATGGAAGTAATGGGCACACCCATCTCATATTGTTGTATTAAATACAAGGAACAGCACTCATATGACTTTCAAACCAAAAAAGAAAAGAAAAAAACAGCACATTCTCAAAAGATCTCAAAAAACAATGGAACCTGAGGTTCAGACTGAGACTGCTTCTTCTCAAGTTGTTCATGTTGTTTCTCCTGTTGCTCATAGTGATCATATTGTTCATGAGAATTCTTCTGAGA
This sequence comes from Tanacetum coccineum, assembly GCA_026074375.1. Lineage (NCBI taxonomy): Eukaryota > Viridiplantae > Streptophyta > Magnoliopsida > Asterales > Asteraceae > Tanacetum > Tanacetum coccineum. The sequence continues at coordinate 3,935 of BQNB010086531.1, read as the reverse complement.
GCGTTGTTACTAATCACAGCTCTTTTGGAATTTGTTACCAACCTGTTGCGCAGACATTCAAAATAAGCAAAGAAAAATAATTGCGATACGCACTGAATTTATATAGTGCTGATTAATATGGTCATCCCACGACCATGTTTTAGCCAATCTGTTCTTAGTCACGAGAATGCTTCTGAGCTTACGGCTCACGCAAGCCTAGCTACGTGTAACACCTCAAGCCCAATGTACATGGGATAGCATGATTACGTTGAAATCAGCAAAAGCATTGTGACAATTACTGGTAGCACACAACTTAAGACTTTCACATAAGTTCCCAAAGTATTAATCTAGACAGTAAACTATGAGATAAAAAAACACTATGAAACAAAACCTACTTGTGACATTACCAATATGTCACACACAGACGCAGGCCACAATTTAGTGCTTCAAGGGACTCACATTTCTCACATTCTATCGAGAATTTTTGACAATGCAAGTATATATAACCATAAAACATAACTTGTACTGGTCCTAGTCCTAGTCCTATATTTGGTGAATTATCAAGGGTGTGCTAAATGACTTTTACTCAGTATACATGTGTAAAATGACAATCTTTTTAAGTGTTTAAAAATTATATATGTGTAAAAAGTCATTTTTCTAAAGAGTCCAGATAGCATGTTCATATACATTTTGCCTGACAGGTATAATAACACTCTTTTTAATCATAAACAGTTCACGAGCTCAAACAGCGTAAGTGGGAGACAAGTTGAAGTGCCTGCTGTAGAAGTTGATACGAGTAGCACACTTCAGGGAAGGTAACATTAACTATGATTACTAAATTGAGTTAATATAGTAGATTTTCTTAAGCTTTGAGTTTGATTGAGCCACATAAATATGACTACTTAACTGCAAACAATATAGTTAGCAAAAGTTTTTAGGTATAGACCTTGTTTCTCTACTTCTATTTTTAGAAACTTAAATACTTTCATTCTTAAATACAATCATATACCAAAAGCCATCTTAAATATTATTTTTATCACTTTAGGTTTTTGAACAAGGGCCACTTTAAGAGGTACATAACCTATATAGGAATTGCAGCGGCGGTAGCTACTCAGATGAATGGATCCTCTGAAAAACAAAAGACACGCTCGGTAATTTTTCTTGTAGCTATCTCGGCGGTCTATGCTATGGAATCATGGGCGATGTCTCACAAAGATGACATACATCAGGCTAAATGGAAAGTTACCATATTTGGAATCGCTTTCAACTTTACAAAGTTACTATCTTTTTATGTACTTCTTTCTATGCTCAAACCAGAGTGGTTCACTTGGTGTGGTTTTGTCATAGTAAGCATTATTGCAACTGCCTACAAATGTTCTGATGAGCTAAACACCAAGTTCACATGGTGTTATGAAAAAGGTGTTCTAGTTATCAATTACGTGATGGACAAGGATTTAGAACCCATTCGCAAAGATCAAGCGTCACCTGCCTCGGCTCCTACTCGTGCTTCTGTATAAATTATACGATACAACTTCACAAGAACCTACTAGTCAGTATATAGTCAGTATATATGATAGTCTTCCACAATTTATATGGGCTTAGTCATATTTGTAAATTTAGGCCGCTTCTGAAATAATTCTTTGATGTATCTATCATATATTGTCATATTGTGATTGATTAATAATGAAAGCAACACAATTCTTTGGTATATCAGGGTTGATCCTAACCTTAACTTTATTTTTTTCTGTTAACCATAAATTGACATTCTCAATTCATACTCATTACTTGTTTGTATTTTAGTCATCATCACTTATTAATTTGGTATTCTAGCTCAGTTCGATCAATATGACCGGACCTGTCTCGCCCCAACAGGCTTTCATAAACTTTGTGCCGTACATAGCCTACATGCACACTTCACATGAGTGCTAAAAAATCTCAGTAATATAATTTGGGACTTGTGTCCAAACGTCAATTTGTTCAAATCTAGTTTTTCCAAACATTTTATTTTGTAATAAAAATCTTTCAACTCAAAACATTTTTTGTCAAACAAAAAATATAGACCCGTACGTGTTAAATGATCCAACAATTGTTTGAAAAAAAATGACATCATGTTGTCCTAAAACCAAGCCGATCAAACACCCCTCCTAAATTTATAAAAAAAATTACCAAAAAAAATAAAAAATTTGATGCCATTGGCCTCGCTAGTAAGATAACCAAACACAAACACAATTTTCACATACAAAAATCATCATACATTTGTTTCCTAGATCATTAGATTTCGAGTAATATGAGTGTTTCAATCATGCTTTCGTTTACTATATAAACATCGATACATACATAATTTATCCACGACGTACGAAATAAATCTAGATCCATTAATGGCTCATTTTTTAGGCTCATTTTTTTGGGTAAAGGGATTATACCCGGTGAATATATTAAAAAAAAACTAGAATGTACGTACAAGAAAGAGTAGCTGTTAACTACTCTTCACGACGCTAACTACGTGCTTTGAACACACTCAAAACACGACTACCATAATCCTATACTAGATGTTTTACAAAGATAACAATGGAATACATAGTATATGACTCGAACTTTATCAGTTCTCATTAGCTCCAAACGCCAACTTCCATGTCTCCATAAGTTTTCGAACTCTAGCATTCTTCTTAAACTTGATAGATGCTAGTTTTAGTCTTACTAAATCCGCAACATACTTAGACACTTGCTCCACTTTCTTGTCACCTTTTCCATGTATTCTATCATTTCGTTCATGCCATAGAAAGTATGAAGTTGCTACCACTATTAATCGACCAACGATACTTGTTACCGTCTTACTTTTAGATAAAGGAAGAAGCCACAACATTATATCCTCCCATTGAGAGGACACTCCTGATATACCAGCCACATTCAACACATTTTGCCAAACGCTCGACGAGTATGCGCATTCGAAAAACAAGTGCTCGTGTGAGTCTTGTTGAGACTTGCATAATGGGCACCGAAGTAAGCTCAAATCAACATCATTTCCTACGTCCCATTGTCTAAGTTGATCTTGCGTTTTTAATCTCTTTTTCATCACTAGCCATAAATGGATAGCATGTCTTGGAATGCCATATGGTGACCATACTAGATTCTGTTTCACTTCCACGTTCTCGGATCGTAAACCATACTTCTCGGCTAGAAAAATCTTTAGAAGAACCATCATATGCTTTCCATTGTAACTTATCCACCTGTTGGTTATTAAGAATAGGAACATTTATAAGATTCAGAGGTGGGTACCTGTTATGCCATTCACTTGGCCACGCCCATTCTCCATCAGAAATATCATTAACACATTCTTGCATATTGAAACCTGCTCATGTAACAGCCCTCTAACTCTTGTTTTTTTGTGTGGCCGTTAAGGCCAATGATAGCCCTCTACAAGATTTCTGTGTCGCGGACATCAACAATCATAAAATCCAAAAAAAATTTACTATCGTAATGTCTCTTATTATGATAGTACTTATAATCGATCGTACATATTTTATGCATAAATCAACCAATCATCATAAGCTCGTAAGTTAAACAATAACTGGTTTCCAAAATACCACAATTAACACACTAATCACTTACAATTAAACAACCTAATGCATCACACAATCAACTAATCACTCGTGACTCGACTACAAATAGCATTCCAATAGATAACTTCAATTTAAGTCAGACTTATCACTCTCGAAAGACTGAACACACACTGATTAATCATCAAAACTATAACTAATTCATTTACTTGAATTACTAATTAACACACTAGAAGAAAAAGGAGAACGGGTGTCCAAGTTTTCCCCGTCGACAGATGTCGCCGGGGAAACTTCGCTAAACGACAAAAATCTATCCGACGTGGCACATATCCTGATAGACATTTTGGTCAAATTTGACCAAAAGTTTCCCTGGCAACATGTCGCCGGGGAATGTTTGGT
>BQNB010086530.1:0-28161 GCA_026074375.1 Tanacetum coccineum | reverse complement strand
TTCGGTTTGCAATCACCCGCACATCAATAGTATGGATGTAAAAGGACAAAGTGGTTGATCATGACTTATAGTCGCAAGTAGAAATGTGTGAAAAGTTTAATTATACTTTATGATTTAAGTTCATTTGCATACCAAACTTTATTTCGATACCAATGGACTAATCCTCACCCTTTATCTTCATTTTGATCTAATGTATGAGATTATACCCAAAACCAATTTTCATTCTTTTTTTCAAATATTAATATCTTCTAAAAAGTTAATTATTAAGCGAAAAAAATATACCATCACGATGAACATTTAATTATCTTTCTATAGATATGCACTTTGATATACTTTCGACAAACTTTTTTTGTTTTTTTCACTTTTTTCGTTTTTTACATTTTTTTCTTTTTTCTTCGTTGTTGAAACTTACATAAGAAATCACATATGATTAAACATTAGTTTGAATATTATAATATTGTCACATGTGATATTAATGTTAAATCAATAAAATCATATGTGATTTAACACAATATTACATGTGATTTTATTACTATATTTAAATTAGTGTTAATCATATGTGATTTCTTTATGCAAGTTTCAACAACGAGAAAAAACGAAAAAAGGTGAAAAAAAGGAAAAAAAGTTTATGAAAGTATATCAAAGTGTCAGTCTATAAAAAGATAATTAAATGCTAATCGTGACGGTATAATTTGTTTCGTCTAATAATTAACGGTTCATGAGATATTTAAAATTATAGAAAATAAGTGAAATATTAAAATGTTTTTAATCACATCCATTGATTTCTTTTTAGATAAATGATGATGATAAATCCCCTGATATCAAAGAAAAGTATGATGTCCAAAATAACTTTCCTCATATTTTATACATAATCAGTAAACATGATATTTTATCATATAAATATTTCTACAATATTAAATAGTAAATAGTTAGTTACCAAAAATATGAATATTTATCTATCAATTTTGTGGGACAAAAAAATATCAAAAGGTATATTATTTTGTATTTATTTTGAATTTAGCTAAATAACATCACATTGAAACTAGGAAAAAATCGTAGGTTATCAAAGGTTGTACATTAAGTATAATAACTTCTACTACTTAAATCTTAAGTTAAAAATGTCTTAGTGTAAGAAAAAATGTTTTCTCCATTATAAGTAAGTATAATAACTTATATTTTTAGCCTTAAAATATGTCGACTTATACGGAATTACATTAGTTTACATATAGTCGGATACGCAAGGACTAATAATATCATAAGATGATAGTTAGGCATATCTAGGAATATATATACCCTCCTATACTTCCATAGGAGGGTGAGAAAATCATTTGTAATCTCATAAGTGTGTGTGTTTCTCATCTTTCTCTCTAGAAACACACACGTCTTCCCTTTCTCTCTAATATAATAAATATGGCTTTCTACTTATTCTTTTCTCCCTGACCTCCTGATCATCTTAGTTAGTAAATTTATTATGTTAACAATTGGCATCAGAGCTAACTAGGGGCGTTTCGTGCTTGTGGTTTGCTTATTATGGGGTTTGTGTTGCTTATTTGCTTATTTCGTGACTTATTTTAAGCCAAAAAGCTACGAGTGTGTTTTGGATGATGCTTATTTTGTATAAAAGCTTGAAACTTTCTTTTTTCTAATGTTTCTAGCTTATTAGTACAAGTATTTCGTGCCTTATTTTGTGCTTTTTGGATTCTCTTACTCGATCTAGAATAAGTACAAAATTTTTTGGTGTTAAAAACCATAAAGGTTGTGTTTTTATGTTAAGAGTATCTTAGTTATACTTAGTTTGGCAAAAGAAATCAACAAAAAAGGTTCAAAAGTATGTCTTTTAGGTGTTTTAAATGTTGGTTTTCCAAAAAAGTTTGAATGAGCCGAAATTGCCACTTGAATGTGCTGATTTTGCCATTAGCCGAAATTGCCACTTTGCATTAGCCGAAATTGCCACTTTGTATTAGCCGGAATTGACACTTTGCATTAGCCGAAATTGACACATAACCGATTTTGCCTATCCGAAATTTCCATCAGCCGATTTTGCCTAGCCAAAATTGCCATCAGCCGATTTTGCCTAGCCGAAATTGCCATCAGCCGATTTTGCCTAGCCAAAATTGCCATCAGCAGCTTTTGCCTAGCCGATTTATGCACACAATTCAAAAACACCAAAGCAAACACAACACTTAATGCTAAAACGATCCTATACAAGATTCACTAAAATGTCAAAACGGCTATGGATTTGGATTTAGAATGTCAAGTGATCACGGAGTTGATTTGGTATCCCTTATTTGAGATTGAAGTGGGTTTCACGAAGGCGTCTACTTATTTCATCATCAAGACTTCCTTCTACTTTCTACCTCTTTTCTTAAAACCCCTCTATCGATTGATGACTTGCTTGAATGTATACAATTATGATTGAGACTTGGATTATCTAGTTTCCAGTAGTCGGGGTGGTTGGTTGAAGACCTGGTTAACTATCACTTAAAGGAGTTACCTTGTAGTACTCAGTGTCACACGCAGATGTCGATGTGAATAATTTCAAGAGGTTTTGTACTTCTTATACTTTTGATGTTGGGTATAAGGTACTTAGAGGTTTTCTTCTGCATCGTTCTTCAATCAACAACAGTGCAGCTTAAGTAACAAATTTGGGGGATTTTACTTCATTTTTAAGTTTAGTATATCGGGTTTACTTCACCATGTGGTCACAACAATAGCCGACACAATACGAGGTTGGTAAGTTAGCCAGAGAGTTTAAAGGTTGAGATGTAATCAGCAATTCTCACGAGATACTTGAAGCTACAGAACATCAATGGTATTTGACAGTCTAAGTAAAATATTTCAAAGTTCTTCAATGTCTTTTATAACTTTTCAAGATTGTTGCTTATGACAAGAACTTCTCGAGTATATGGTCGTACACGTCAATGATGCTTCCGAGAGTTCAAAACCATCATGGGGGAAAACGTGTACTTTGATGTAATTAGGTCATCTTCCAGGGGAAGTAGTTTATACTACTTTACTTAGTATGGTGTGTGAAGTATTCTACATATGTGAGAATATTTGTTGTTGATTTCTCGCATGTACCCCCGAACGGATATTCACCAAGTCTAAATGTCATGATACAGTATAGAAGCAGTATTAGTTAGTGCGGTTGGCTGATTCTTCTACAAAATTCCTCACCACTTGTTATCCCAAATATAAACCACTTCATAACAATAAGCAAACACAATAAGAGAAAAGAGAGAAAGAAATAGAAAGATGTATTAGAGAAAGAAGAGAGAGTTTTAGAGGATTACACACACTAACCAAACACCTAGTATGGTAATCAACACCCTCTCCATGTGTGGAGATGGTTCTATTTATAGTCCTTGAAGCCCTAGTGATGTATGGACTATTGATCATGGGGCAGGCTTGGCTTGTGTTGGGCTTTAACCCCAAACATGGACAATATTAGCTTAAAGTCCAAGCCCGTTGAACCTAACTAGCCTATTACAATATAAGACTAATTATTACAAAGACGACCGATGAAATTATTGTTCAAGTTATATAAAAATAAGGCTAACAATCTCCCCCAATGTTGAGGTCGACTTTTATCTCCCCAATGTTAACATTCTTGTTGGAGGTTATCTTGATTTGACTCTCGATCTTTGCCTTCTTTGGTCTTGTCTTCGTCTTTTATTATTTGTAACGGATTTGTTCATTCATGCTTTGTGATCTTGATCTTAAGACTTCATCATTTGACTTTGGGTTCTTGAGATCTTAATCTTGCATCATCTCCTAGTCTTGAATCATCTTGATTTGACTTTCTTGATCAACTTGTGCTTTTGACCGACATACACATACTTGTCTTGAAAACTTTCAACCTCCTCTTCTTCATCAAGGCTAAGAATCTCTTCTATTGAATGTTTCTTTGGGTAACAATCTCTCCAGAAGACGATTCTTGATTTAACTTTGAAGATCCTTGATGATGAGGAAGTTCGTGATTATCAGAGTTGCTAAATTTGACATGAACTTGAGCTTTCTGACCGATAACATTCTTGTTGCATTTAAGCTAAATGTATGACTTTTAAAGCTTGAGTATGAGCATGTGGTAATGAATCCGACTTTACTGGAATAAGGCTACAACACTGTTAGATGCTATGTTTGCTTGTAGTAATCATACGAAAGCTATTGAGAATGAAGGAGAGGAGCTAAAGAGTATTTTCATCATTTTCTAAATTTTCATTTCAAAGGGGAAAATAGAAATAGGAGGGCGAAGTGAAGTTACAAACTACAAGACTTGTATAAATACTCCTTCAAGATGAGTATTTACACTTATTACTTATCCTATTCTATTTTCCTAAACTTAGTCAAACCTTGGTCAACTTTACTTAACTTTGACCAAGATAGACTTTATTACATCATAACTACTAATAAAACTATAAACTAAGCTAAGACCAATTCATAATAATAATTAACACTTTTATCGTTTCTAACAATCTCCCCCTAAGGGTTGATTATTACAGATGCTTCATCATCGATAAAATTGTTCTTCCATTCATAAAAGATTCTTTTTGCATCAAAAATCTTTTCGCCATGTTTCCCCCCTTCAAGAGGATCAGCATCGTAATGTTGGTCAACGTAATATGCAAAAAAATTATGGCTTTTCAAACTTAGCTTTCAAAATTTCCCATATTTCTGGATCAGCTGCTTGATCTTGAGGTTTTGCCTTCATATTCAGATACAGTTGTTGTTGAAGATCAGCAGATGATGTTGAAGTAGTTGAAGAGCTCGTTTTGGGATAAAGATTTAAGAGTTGTATTCTGCATATGCTTACGAAAGTGTTCTTCAATCAACTTTGGTCCATGAGCAGCAAATTGTTTGGATACCATACCAGATATGTCAACAGGAGAGACTTCTCAATCCTTGTTAACTGCAAGCTTTACCAAATGAAGGATCTCTTTTTCAGCATTTCATTTGTCTTTGCAACTGTCAGTTTAGGAACAATCGTGTCATAGTGTTTTAGAACTTCTTGAATCTTGTCCGCGAAGAACTCTCGAGTGATGAATTTGTTCTTGATATGAGAACAAATTAGGTTTCTTCCCCTACCCATACCAGCAATACTTCCTAGTAGATTTCTTGTTTTAAGAGTGAAATATCTTTTCTTGTGTTTGTTGTGAAAGAAGTCTTAGATGTTGCAGCAATTGTGGGTGAAATATTATCATTCCAGTCCGCTGAAACTGTTTTATCTATAAAAGAAACTTTCCTAGGGGATCTAATGGGTGAGAAAATTGGTGTCTGCATCTGCTCATTCCTAGTCTCCTGACTACCCGACACATTAGCAACCTCTGTTTCCTTAACAACTTCCTCAGTTGTCTTAGCTTCAACATTTGTTTCATCCACAATGTCTTTTTCAACAATATTCTGTTCTTTCCCAACTTATTTAATTTCCTTTTCTTTCATATATCATGCAACTTCCTTTTCTTTCTCAGATTCATCATCATCAGACACATGTTCTGGATTTTCCTTTTGACTCCCAGGCTCTATCTTACTTTCGGTATCATCAACATCAGCTCATTCAGTATTTAGTATAGAATAAGCAAATTCACTTGCATATGATGCTTCATCCGTACTTCCTTTAACCATCTTATCAATCTCCTCCTTATTAGTTTTTCTTGAACTTTAGCTATGTTTTCTTGAGCCTCAGCAAGCAAAGCAGTTTTGTGAAGAGTTAAACTTAGAAGAGTTGCTTCAGCTATTGCATCTCTTTCTCTATCATCTCTAGGAGGTGGAATAGAAGGTGTAGATTGTTTCTTTTGCTTGATAATTTTTCTTGGTAAACTAGATACTTTAGTAGTCTGCTTCCTCTTCTTCTTCTCTAGATGATTAGCAGAAACGATAGGCGACCTATGGGCTCTAGGTGTATTCCTATTCGTTCCTTGGGTAGAACCAACCGGTTGCGGTTGAATGATTGGAACGGCTACCTTCATGAACACCGTCTCATACTTCTTAAAATCATCGGTCTCCCTAATCTCTGTTATTAAGAAGGCATCCGGAATCAACATCCCTCAAACTGAGACATTCCCTGTTGTATACACACTAACCAATGGAATATCATCCTTGATTAATGATAATCCTCATCAATCCTCTTAGGAATGTTAGGGAATTTATTCATCAGACCAGCAATTATTAATTTGGTGAATTGAGGATACTAAATAGCTTCCTTTTTCTGAAACATATTATTTATAAAATCCCACCAAAGAAGAGCAGCATAATCAACATAAGTTTGGTTGATTACAGCATGAAACAACTGAAGAATGTTAATCTTGGTCTGATCATGGCCAGAAGTTCTTGTTGTTAAACAACGGTTGAATACTTTGAACATAGTCTGCCCTGGTTAAGCTAGATTCTTTGTAAAGAAAGCACTTACTTTGTTGACAACTCCTTGATCACCAACTCTGTTCATGAATGATTTAATAGTGTGGATGTTGGCTGGTATGACAAATGGATTCTCAGGAGTTTCCACTGGTTATTGGAGAGTGTCTCGGAACATATCCACAGTATATACGAATTGCTCAATATCCAATAAGAATTTGATCGTTTCCTCAGTATCTGGTACCTTGCTCACCGTCCTTCAAAATTGTTGTAGGTACATAGCAGGGACATCGGCAGTTGCATTTAATGCATGACTGAGACAATGATCAAGTAATATCAGCCTAACTATCTTGCATTCAGGAGAGCAAGGAATACTCTGCAACATCGCATAATTGTTGCATCTACCGATTGCTTTGTATTGAGGAACAAGTTGAGCTGCTGGAATCACGTGTTGAGCCATGTGGAATACTGTATGATGACATGAAATGATTACTGAAATGATAAATAGTTTGAAAATTTGCACATATTTGACATGTTTTGTCTCTTTCCACTCTATCTGTTTTATTTGCTCTAGCATTTCTTTTTGAGCATATTATGATCATTTTCTTTCTCATGTGCCCATTCTTGCTTTTTCGGGCACATGCCATACGCTTTATTCATTTAAACTTATTTTGTATGCTTTGGCATTTCTTTTTCGAGCATACATTGATTTGCTTTTTCACATATGGATTTTATCTCTCTTTCTATTTGATTTTCCTCACCAAAAAGCATTTGTGAAATGATACTCTTTAAAGAATAATGCAGAAATGCTTTGATTTAGAAAAGACCAATTTAGAAAAAATTCAATTTGTGACAACCATTGAAATTTAAGAAATCCAAAAGCATAACTTCATATTCTCATAAACCTTTTTGTAAAAGAGTACCATTTTCTTGACACAAAAAGAATGCAGCATTTTGATTTTGAAATTGAGATAACTTTTCCAAGCATAAATTTTTTTAAAGATGTTTTGAAAACAATGATTTAGATAACAAATCTAATGAAACAACAATTGGATGGTCACTAAGCCACTCACTCCTCATTCTGTTCATTGCAGAAAACGGCCAAAACCGAACATGACTTAGACCATTTACTCAATAATTGTTCAATAGATAGTTACAAACCATATTTTGAACGGTTTTTGAAACAATCTTTTCAAAACTTTTGAACTTCTCTTTTATGAAACATGAGAAATTTTATGATCACAGACAGTTGGAGCTCACTTTTTGCATTTCCATATTATGTTTCTTTTCTTAGTTTGAAATCATTGATCACTTTGACTGAAAAATTTTGTTTAAACAAAACATGATCTTATATATGATATTTGGATGGTCAGTAGATTGCTCACTCCTCATCCTGTTAAATTCGAGAAACGGTCGTAACCGAACACAATCTTCACTATTTATTCCATTTATCTATATAAAATGTGTTTTGAAAACAAAATTTATCATTTGTTTGCGTAAGATACCTTTTTGTTTAACAATGAAGCCCATTTGAGTTTTTGAGAATTTTTTTTCATTTAAGTTATCTTTTACGAAACCCAAAAATTTTCAGCCCATTATACCTTACGAAACCCATCTTAAGCCTAAAATATCATTTTACAAAACCCATTGGCTCAAAAATTCCATTTTACGAAACCCATTGGCTTATTACTATTTACGAAACTGAAACTTTGAGAACAATGACATTTGAAGACATGATTTCCTTAGAATGATAAGCTGAATGATTATGCTTATTTGAATAGCTTATTTATCATCTTACTTCAACAATTGAAGCATATTAATTGTCTTAAAATCATTTTCTCATAATTACGCAACCTCTCTTAGTTACGAAACCAATGATTTTAGCCTATAAAATGATATTCCCCATGATCAATCAATTTCAATCCAATTACTAAGTTCACACAATCATTTTGCCTCAATCAATTTTATTTTTACACACTTTTCAAATTTACGAAACCCTAGATCTCATCGAAACCTATTTATTCAATTGAATCACACAATTAATAGCAAATAAAACATAAATAGGACTTGATTCTTACGTTTTCTAGCACAAGGGATCAATTAAATGATTTGGATCGTAAGTTCTTTGATTATGAAAGCTCAAAAATGGCAAAGAATATATAAAACCTTGATATTACGAAAGTAATTAGGTTTCATAAATAACCATCTATTTATATCTCCGAAAATGACTTTAACATTTTGTCAGTTTTAGTCCCTTAAGTTTCTTACGTAATTCTTTTTAACCCTATGAAAGTTACTTTTGATTTTGATAGTTTTAGTCCCTTAAGTTCTCTTACGTAAGCTTTTTAGACCCTACGAAAGCTACTTTTGATTTTAACAGTTTTAGTCCCTTAATTTTCTTACGTAAGATTTTTAGACCCTACGAAAGCTACTTTTGATTTTGACAGTTTTAGTCCCTTAAGTTTCTTACGTAAGCCTTTTAGACCCTACGAAAGCTACTTTTGAAGTTTGTCATTTTCACAAATATGACCCATACGAAAGTCATTTTGCCATTTCTACCTTTATCTTTAAAAACTTGACTTTCGTATCCCTCCTTTTTAAAAAAACTTTTCATAACCCCCCCTTAAAGTTAGGCCACTTTTTCCAAAATAATCCTTTTGATTTAATTTCTCCAGTTAAGTTTCTGTTTTTACTAAAAAAAATTCATAACTCCCCCTCGAACAATTATCCACTTTTGAAATCTCCTTTTTATAACAAATTTGTTCGACATGAAGTTATTTTTGCCTTTGAGCACACAGTTTTATTTTCTGATAATGATTTGTCCTGAAAAATGTTATAACTCTCCCTTAATAAGATATCTAATTAAATAACTTATCGAGCGATAGTTAATTTTGCAGTTTTGAACATTCTTGTTTGAGAAGTTTTTGAAAAAAAAATCTAGAATTTCATAACTTCCCCTCGAATAAATGTCTAATTAAAGAACTCATTTAATATGTTGTTAATTCTTGCAATTTTGCACACTTGAAAATTTCAAAACTTAATGATTAATGAATAAATCGTTTGTTTTGAATGGATTTTGAATACAAAACACATATTTTTACAGCGAAAGATCATTTTAGAATGATTTACTCCCTTTCAGTTCATGATACAAGAATCTGCATTGAAAGAACCACTTTTTTAGAAATGAAGTATCATGAGACGGATTTGAACGGAGAAGATATGTGTTTGAATCCTTAAATTAAAAAATATATTATTTAAAAAAAATCTTTTTGAATTTTTTGAATTTTTGAATTTTGTATTTTGTTTTTGAAATGTATTTACAAATGTTTTTGATGTATGATCTTAGATTTTCCAGACGACAACTTTGGCGAGACGATTCGGACGAAGAGGAGTCATACATCGCATACCCAATCTTGTGAACAAAAAACTCAAAAAACCGTTCTCTTTGGAAGGCCTTGTTTTCTAAATAGATCAGCAAAGCTGGTTATTCCAACCCGACAAACGTATAATTCAAGGGAGGAGTGGACGCGCGATTTCTCAACATGCTCCTTGATAAAATGATAACGGATGTTAATGTGCTTTGTTCTTGAATGTTGTACCGGATTGCAAGATATGCAATTGCACTTTTTGAATCAAAGTATATCGGAATCTTGTTGAAACGAAATCCATAGTCTAATAGTTGCATTCTCATCCAGATGACTTGAGCACAACATGCAGACAAGGATACGTACTCAGCTTCCGCAGATGACATGGCTGTACAATCTTGCTTTTTGGACGACCAGCTGACTAACTTATCTCCCAGAAATTGAATGCCTCTAGATGTGCTTTTGCAATCATCATTACACCCTGCATGGTCTGCATCTGCATAGGCAATTAGCTCAAATCCAGAATCCTTCGAGTACCATAGACCCATGTTAATGGTTTGTCTAAGATATCGAAAGATCCTTTTGACCTCTTTGAGGTGTTTATCAATCGGGCGTGCCTGATAACGCGTACATACAAACGTTGCATAGGAAATGTCTGGTCGACTAGCAGTTAGATACATGAGTCCCCCAATCATACTACGATACTTAGTTTCGTCTACTGGGGTACCCTGTAAATCTACATCAAGTTTAGTAGTAGTCATTGGTGTACTTACGATATCACATTTTTCTATCCCATGTTTCTTAAGAATATCCATGGTATATTGTGATTGACTTATAAAGATACCCCGGGGTGATTGATGAACCTGAAGTCCAAGAAAGAACTTCATTTCACCGATCATTGACATTTCAAAATTATCTTTCATAAGCTTTTCAAATCTTTTTGCAAAAACTGGTTTAGTTGACCCAAAAATTATATCGTCAACATAGATTTGAACTAACAAAATGTCATCCTCGTGTCTCCTTGTGAATAATGTCAGATCAACAATACCTTTTGTGAAATGGTGTTCGATTAGAAATGAAGAAAGCTTGTCATACCAGGCTCGCGGGGCTTGTTTGAGACCATACAGAGCTTTCTTAAGACGATAAATGTGGTTAGGAAACTCTGGATCTACGAAACCATCTGGTTGGCGAACAAAAACTTCCTCTTTTAGTGGTCCATTCAGGAATACTATTTTAACATCCATCTGAAAAATAGGAAAGTTCTTGTGTGCCGCATAAGCCACAAAGATCCTGACAGCTTCGAGTCTTGCAACTGGTGCAAACAACTCCTCAAAATCTATTCCCTCCTATTGACGATATCCTTTGGCAACCAAACGAGACTTGTTCCGGATAACTGTATTTTCCGCATCTGTCTTGTTTTTCCAAATCTATTTTACTGCAATTATGTTTCTGCCAACAGGACATTTAACAAGCTCCCAAACATCAAGGCGTTTAAACTGATTTAGCTCATCTTGCATAGATTCAATCCAGCTATGATCAAGCATAGCTTCCTTGATATTCTTTAGTTCAATTGTACTGACGGTAAGTGCATACATGCAAACTTCTGCATCAGTTTGTAGTCTTTTCCTTGTCATTACCGGCTTTGAGGGATCACAAATTACTTGTTCTATTGGTTGATTCTTAGTCCATCTATCAGTTGAGTGATGTTGTTGGTGAAATTGATGCATATTTGATGGATCTTGATATGTGGAAGATGACTCAGCAACTTCAAATTCAGGAGTTTGTGGTGCATTATGAAACATATTTCCATCAAAATCTGCAACATCTTCTTGAACAAATTCATCAGCAACTTCATTCATGACCGGAAAGTTTGGTGCAGTAGAGACTTGTTCATCTAACGAAGATACAACTGGAGGAGCATCATCTTGATCAACGACGATTGATGAGGATGAAGAAGTGTGGTCATTATCAGTAGTATTTGCAGCAGAGTCATCAGACACTTCTTGTGAACTCATCTCATAGTATTCTTCATACAGAGGACCAAACAGATTATCCAAGTCAGATTTTGAAGGTATTGATTATGAATCTTCTGATGAATTACTAAAATTCATGTAGTTCATTCTGGGTTCTAAATTGTTGCATTCAGAAGCCATAGCCGTGAGTTCATCAAACTTGACATGGATTGTTTCCATTATCTTCTTAGTTCTGCGATTGTAAATACAAAATCCTTGTGATGACTTAGAATAACCAATAAAGATACCAATGTCAGCCTTTGGTTTCATCTTCCCAAGGTCATCATGATCATTTGTTGGATAGCAAAGAGATCCAAACACATGAAAGTATTGAATATTAGGTTTTCTGCCACGAATCAGCTCATAAGGAGTTTCGTTATGGCGAGTGTGTATAATAGAGCAATTCTGGGTAAAGCAAGTAGTAGCAATAGTCTCAGCCCATAGAAATTCTGGTTCTTTAGAAAAGATAAGCATTGTTCGAGCGGCCTCTACGAGTGTACAATTACGGCGTTCAACAACACCATTCTGTTGAGGCATTCGAGCAATTGAAGTTTTGTGAACAATGCCTAACTTTGCATAAAAAGATCATAATTTCTCATTTTTGAATTTGGTTCCATTATTAGTTCGAATAGTCAGAATATGAGCCTTTAAATTCCTTTAAACCTGATTAACAAAATCGATAATCATCTTTGGAGCCTCATCTTTGGTGCGAAGAAAGTATACCCAAGTGTACCGAGAATAGTCATCAACAATCACGAGAATATATTTCTTGCCATTGATACTTGCAACTTGGATTGGCCCACATAAATCCATGTGAAGTAATTCCAGTTTGGATTTGGTGCTTGGAACCAACTTTGGTAGAAGTGAAGCTTTCTTGCTCGTACCCTGTTCACAAG
The DNA here is from genome assembly GCA_026074375.1 of Tanacetum coccineum. Taxonomy (NCBI): domain Eukaryota; kingdom Viridiplantae; phylum Streptophyta; class Magnoliopsida; order Asterales; family Asteraceae; genus Tanacetum; species Tanacetum coccineum. The sequence goes on along the minus strand of BQNB010086530.1, from coordinate 15,537 downwards.
CTGAACATAGGTGATCTTTGGTGTACTTTAATTTTAGTAGCCTATCAACTAAATCATTTAAAGTGAGTTGGTTAATGGTGCTAAAGTTTAAATGAGATAGGCGACGGTGCCATAACCAAGATTTTGTTGATGTGGCTCTGGACATTAAACACACTAGAGAAGAAGCCGCCATCTCAGAAATAGAGATAGTATAAAGATTTGAATCTCGAGAACCCATAAGTAAATCATCTCCCTCTAAGTTCTGAACATAACACGTGTTTGAACGAAAGGCTACTTCTAAATCTCCATCACAGAATTGTCCAACCGAAAACAAATTATACCCGAGGCCTTTAACATAATATACATAACAAATTGTGAGATCGCCTTGAACATAATCTCCATAGCCTGTGATTGCAGCGAAATGATCATTCCCAAAGCAGACCGTTCTTATGAATTTTTCAATGAAATTTCTTAGCAGTTGAAGATTGCCAGTCATATGGTTTGAGCATCCGCTATCAACAATCCACAGAATAAGCTGGATCACCTGCATTACATAACACAAATGCAGATGGAAGAGTGGACAGTTTAACTACCCATTTCTGAGTAGTAACTGGTGTTTTAGTCTTTGGTCTAATACTAGTTCTACTATTTGTTACACTTGATTGTGATTGAGCAGATTTGTTTCTGGGTGTCCAATTAAAACCATGTTGATATTCAAACCACTTTTGCCACTTTTTGTTGGTCATAATTTTGTTGTTCATGTAACTGCTTAGTGTCCTTGTTTTTCTAGAATTAGAAGATGGTGTTAATGCACTAGAGACCTTACTTGTTGTTGTTGGGGTTTTAGCAACACTTAACCTAGATTTAGCAACAACGAAAGTAGCTCCTAGATTCTTTGATTTAGCTGCTAAGGGGGATGTAAATAAGGCTCTCTTAACACTAGACTTCCTAGTTAAGGCATGACAAACATTCGAAGTATTTGTGTCACTTTTATTAGAATCTAAACAAGCACTATTCAATGTCATCCACACATATGTAGAGGATCTCTTAGTGTTCTTCAAGATACTATTCTTTGATATAATGTCCTTAGACGTTGATCTTCTAACACTATGTGAACTTTCTACACCTGTGAAATTCGAAACATTTGTATTATCCTTAGAACCTGGTGTTTTCATGTCTTGCTTGTTTATTTTATACATCCCTCTTGTAATGACATTCTCATTATGTATTTGACCTTGCTCTGGTTTGGGTGTAGACTGTGAAGTGACTGGTTTTGACCTATCTGAGTTAACCTTAGTGTTTGTCGAAATTTTGTTGTGTGCTATTTGTTTGTTAAACGATGTAACACATACACGTTTTCCTAAGGTCTCAGATGAATCAAACTTAGTATTCACATTCTTTCCTTTCTCAATTGTGCGAAGCTTACTTTTAAGTTTAGAAATGGTCATCAAAAGATCTTGATTTTTAGCACGCACATCACCATAAGCATAAGTCTTTTGAGTGACACATCGAATCAAATCATCAACTTCTTTTTTATGCTGAGCCTGTGTTACTTTGATAGAATTAAAAAACTTTTGAAATTCAAGTTTAATGTTTTCTCGTTCTTGAACAACTGACTTAACTTGACCTTTTAATAACACGTTCTCAGAATTCAAAGTTGACAATTTTGACTGCCAAGAAACATCACAAGCCATTTTCTCTTTTTGATGTTGTAATTTTAGTTCAAAATCAATACTCTGAGCTTGTGATCGCTGAAAATCGTTTTTAAGAATTTTAATTCTGTGGAGAAAATTGGCTTGGATTTCCTTGGAATCATTTGAACTTTTCTCAAGTTCATCTTTTAACAAATCATGTTTTTGTTGTGCAGCCGAGAGTAACACACAATTTTGGATTTCACTTGTCAAGGACACTTCCAAAAGTCGATCAATCTCTTTTTGTAAAAAAATTGATGTTGGATATTTTTTATTAACTCTTTGTTCCATTGACTCAAAAATATTTAACATTTCCTGCACTTCCTCAATGGGTTCTTCTTTGATGTCATGTAAATTCTTATATAAAGATCTTGACATCGGAATCACATCAGTTTTATAAAACTCCCTTAATTCATTTTGACTATCAGACAACCATCTACGGTCTGCATCTTTCAAAAGAGTTTTATTAATCTTGGTGTAGAAACTGGTAAGTGCATTACCCAATTTATCAATCATTTTTAACAATCGACTTTCATTTGGCATTTTTAAAACTGGTGATTCTGATGGAACATCCTTAGACTCAGAACTATGATTGGAAGTAGAAGGAATTAAAAAATATGTTTGTTCAGCAGAAATTTCTTGTTGAGGAACAAAAGTTTCATAAAGCGCATTTATTTTGTCATAATTAACTTGATTCATTTTGTCTTTCATTTTGATTCGACTTTTTCCGCATCCTCTAAAGTTTCCTCTGAATCTGTTAAATTGATTATCAACTTTTCACTATGAAGCATATCTCCATCATACATTTTAGGTTGTGCTGCAATGGCCTTCTTGAGACGTTCGGGATTCTGATAACCCAACCCAGCTTTAAGAAAAGGATCATAAATTTTGTTTGGTTTCTTTCTGAGCATGTGAATAGTTTGAAGAGACTGGCCCATTTTATAAACAATTCGATCATGAGAACTCAGTTTCTCTTCGAGATCAACAATATCTTCAAGATATTGATTTTCTCGCTCTCTAAAAGCCTTTTTAGCTAACTGAGTTTCATGTTGAATAAGTAACTTTTCATTTTCAAATTTGAAAAAATCTCTTTGAATTTTATCTTTTTCTTTCAAAAGTCGGTCAATTGTGTCTTTATCATTCCTCAACTCACGTGTCAAATCTTCACATGTTTCTTTATATTCTGAACACTGAACGGTTTGTGACTCAAATGTTTTGACCCGATCCTTAAACGTCTCAAGCTCCTATTGTAGCAAATCTTTTTTGCTTTTTAAGCTCACTATTCACATGTTTTTGTTTTTCAGCTTCACATTGTACATTATATGCTAGCATTTGTATTGCATGATTTTCTTCATGAGCAATTGAATCATGTTTAGACGTACCACCATTATTGTCCACATGCGGATCATCAAATATGATACTAGAATCAATTTGATCATCATCCGTTGTTTGAATAATAGTTTTACGTGTCACATGACTCACTTGTTCATGTGCCTTGGATGAATCATGTACCTGACTTACAGCCTTGTCATCATATGATGGCACATTATTAGTAGTTTCAGCGGCTGGTTGAAGTCGAGCCATCAACATGACGGATGCAGTCAATTCATCCAACGATTCCTCACCATATGCATTATCAAGCATGAAATTATTTTCTTCGTTGCTGAGATGACTTCCAGCTTCATCCTTCATTGCTAGCAACAATTTTTCTCTGAAATATTTAGCATCACGAACTTTTGGTTTCTGACAGTCGCGAGCATAATGACATTTCTCATTGCAATTATAGCACTGCACATTTGCTTTACTTAGAGTAGAATCAGTTTGTGGTACACGCTGAACAATCTGATTGCTTTCATCACTTGCATTTCCTGCATTAAACATTTGATTCCTATTTCTTCCTAAATTCTTGTTAGCAATTCCACCGTATCCTGCATTCTTGGTTTGTATGTCAACTCGTCCATCCTGAACTACAGCTTGATTTTTTGTGTTTGATGACACACAAAGATGATTGTTTGTAGGAGAAGAAAACTTTTGAGAGATTGCTCGAGCTAATAATATCATAGCGGTTGTAAGCTTGTCCTCTTGAGAATCCCCTTGTAACTCCCCTTGATATTCGTCATCGTAATCAATAACAGATGGAGGATGTGTGACATAGTATGATTGTGGAGAATAAGAAGACTTGGCATGAAGATGTGATGAAGAAGCATTTGAATGAGCAATAAGAGCTAACGGATCATGATTCTTGGCAGCTTTCTTTGCTCTGGATACTAGAACATGTGGTTCAAATTGTACCAACGAATCATACAATATATCATATGAGATGACTTTGTCAGATTGATTTTGATGAACCATGGTAACATTGCTCCATTCTGGTTGCAAGCAATTGAGAAACTTTGTGTTGTTGCCACTAGAATGGGACAAACATTATTATGATCCATGATATTTACAAGTGTCGTTAACCTTTTATGCACAAAGTCTAATGATTCCCCTTCTTTTGTTGCAAACTTATCAAATTCATCCATAAGCTGTGAATGTCTTATAGTAGCAGTAATATCAGATCCATGCATTAACCTTTTGATTCGTTCCCATATTTCTTTTGCATTTGCACATTCATCCACTGAATTGTTTATATCATTTGGTATTGCTTGAAGAATGTAGTTTATAACCCTGACATCAGCAATATATTTCTTTTTATCACCCTCAGTCATTTTGGACAATGGTTCAAGTATTTGATCTTTAAGATTATCAGGATTAGGAACCAGTGGTCTTTGATAAGGTCTATGTTGTATTGAATGCCACATCCTTTCCCCTTCTTCAAGCTGGTTCTACAAAAACCTTCTGAATGGACTTTCCCATGGAATATAATTCCTTTTCTCAAGCATTGGAGGTCTTGCATTTGCTCTTGACTCAGCTAAGGTTTGCTGATTTGAGTTGTTTAAATTATTTGAAACAGACATGATGTATCAAATGATTACAAAGCAAAGTTGGATCGTTTTAGAGATAAAATATTGTAATCGTGAAGTGAACGAGCAATAACAACCTTGAGTTGTACTACAATGAGTCCGTAAGTAATTAAAAGACTAGGTAACACTTAAGCTTGAATACGAAAGCTCAAGTTCCAATGATTAGAAGATACGAAACCCCTTTAACTGTGTTACGAAACCCAAATAATGAGATACAAAACCCCTGAACAGTGTACGAAACCTCATAAATGTGTTACGAAACCGCTTCCAATGAGTTACGAAACCTTCCAAGTATGAAACCAATGTTACGAAACCTCTTGAATATGAAATTAATCCTTATGAAACCTTAGACAGTAATACAAAACCTCTTTATGAAACCTTCAGTTACAAAAATGTGATACGAAACCTTAACTGTGATACGAAACCATGAATTTACGAAACCAAAACCAAGCTTTTGATACGAAATCTCTGATTTACGAAACCACAAAGAGTACGAAAGCTTCCATAGTCTATGAAACCAAACGGTTACCGAAAGCTCAAGGATACGAAAACCCCTTTTCGTAAAATCCAAATAACCTCTACTTACATAACATTCAAGAATCCTCTTTCTTTCGTAAATTCTTAGCTACGAAACCTAAAGAAAATCTATGAATCTGATTTTAAGAATTTTTAGAATGAAAAACACAATGTTATCTGATCAAATTAACAAATTTCTTCCTTACGAAAGCTAGATTCAATTTTACGAAAGTAATTCTACGTTACGAAATCTAAACAATGACTTTCGTAAACAATTTCCCGCCTAAAAAACCGTTACCGAAACCTCTTTCAATTGTTTAGATTGCTTATGCTTACAGTCCAGTAATTAACAATGCTAGAAGGCCACACAACTATGATTTTGGATAGAGAGGCAATGTATGCTCGTATAGCATGGACTAGGTCTGAGGATAGGAGTGCAACCATAGAGGCCCATGTTAGGACACTGGAGGCATAGGTTGCCACATTGATTGCTCAGACTTCATCATTTTGAGACTCAATTGACTACAACACTTGGACGTATTAAGACACTAGAGGCTAGAGATCAAGAGCCCCAGGATGAGCCAACTGAGGCTGGCAGCAGCTGTTAGTCATGTATCATTTGTAGCTATCATATATAGCTTATTAAGTTTTATGGGTTACTCCCAGCTAGTAGGCTGTAGGGACTTTTGTTTTATTGTTCTAGCTATCATTGTATGGCATATTAAGTATTATGGGTGATCCCCAGCTAGCATTGCCTTAGACCATATTTTTTATTTTTGTATCTCATTGTACTGATCATGTTGTAATCAAAACTATCATGTATGATTATCGATGTTGTTATGTATAGATGTTGATTTATTTATGTCATTGTTGATTTCACTTCAGTTTTACATTTCACTGTGTGTTGTGATCTCTTTTTATTTATTATGCATATGTCATGTTGCATTTATGATTGTATGAAATCTGACGTGTATTATATTCCTTGTGATTTTTAAAGAAAATGCCACCAAAAAGAAGAACCACAAGGGCATCACCAGCCACAACAACCATCCCCACCTCCACACTTGTCGCCGATGCTCAACTCAGGGAACTAATAGAGTGAGGCGTTGCTGCTGTTTTGGCAGAACGTAATGCTGACAGGAGCAGGAATGGAGATGATAGCCATAATTCAGGAACTGGAGGGAGAATACAAGTGTTTAATGTTCGAGAGTGCACTTACACTGATTTTCTAAAGTGTCAGCCTATGAATTTCAAAGCCACTGAAGGGGTTGTCGGACTGACCCAATGGCTAGAGAAGATAGAATCTGTTTTCCACATCAGCAACTATACTGTTGCATGTCAGGTCAAATTTACAACCTGTACTCTTCAAGGAAATGCCTTAACATGGTGGAACTTCCACATTCGGGCTGTCGGACATGATACTGCATATGCAATGCCATGGAAGACTTTGAAGAAAATGATAACTGATAAATACTGCTCGAGGAGTGAGATCAAAAAGTTGGAAACTGAAATGTAGAACTTAAAGGTAAAAGGAACTGATGTGATGAGTTACAACCAACGTTTTCAAGAGTTGGTGTTGATGTGTGATAGAATGTTTCCCGAGGAATCGGATGTGGTTGAAAAGTATGTCGGTGGTGTCCCCGATATGATACATGGAAGTGTAAAGGCATCAAAGCCCAAGACGATGCAAGAGGAAATTGAGTTTGCCACTGAAATGATGGATAAAAAGATCCTCACCATTGCTGAACGTCAGGCTGAAAACAAAAGAAAGTTTGATGACACTTCAAGAAACAACCAAAATCAACAACAGCCATTCAAAAGGAACAACGTGGCATAGGCTTATACTGCTGGGCTTGGTGAGAAGAAACCGTACGGAGGAGTTAAACCTTTATGCCCCAAATGCAACTATCACCATGACGGACAGTGTGCTCCTAGATGTACCAACTGCAAGAGGATTGGCCATTCTACCTGTGACTATAAAAACAGGCATGCTGTTGCCAACATCAACCAAAGAGCCCAAGGGACAAACCAAAGAGTTCTCACTTGCTATGAGTGTGGAGCTCAGGGTTATTTCAGGAGTGATTGCCCAAAGTTAAGGAATGGAAATCAAGGAAATCGGGCTAGAAATGGGAATGCTGTAGCAAGAGCTTATGCTGTGGGCTCTGATGGAACAAACTCAAACTCTAATGTTGTCACAGGTACGTTCCTCCTAAATAACCGTTATGCTTCGATTTTATTTGATACTGGTGCCGATAGAAGTTTCATATCTACTGCATTTAGTTCTTTGATTGGTATCATCCCAACTACATTAGACCATGGTTACGATGTCAAGTTAATCGACGGTATAATAATTTGGGTTAATACACTTATACAGGGTTGTACTTTAAATGTTATAAATCATCCATTCAACGTTGACTTAATGCCTGTAGAGATGGGTAGTTTTGACGTCATTATCGGTATGGACTGGTTAGCTAAATATCATGCCGTAATTGTTTGTGATGAGAAACTCATTCGAGTTCCCTTTGGAAGTGAAATTTTAACTTTTCATGATGACGGAAGCAACAACGGACACGAGTCACGATTAAACATCATCTCGTGCACCAAAACACAAAAGTATTTGCTGAAAGGATGTCCTATCTTTTTGGCACATTTTACCACGAAAAAGGCGGAAGACAAGTCGAAAGAGAAGCGACTTGAAGACGTACCAATAGGTTTAAGACTTTCCTAAAGTTTTTCCCGAGGACTTTCCGGGTATACCACCAACCCGCCAAGTGGAATTTCAAATCGATTTGATACCTGGTGCTGCACCTGTGGAACGAGCACCTTATCGATTAGCTCCGTCCGAGATGAAGGAATTTTCTGACCAACTGAAAGAACTTTCTGACAAAGGCTTTATAAGACCCAGTTCCTCACCTTGGGGAGCTCCGGTCTTGTTTCTCAAGAAGAAAGATGGATCATTTCGGATGTGCATTGATTACCGGGAATTAAATAAGCTAACGGTGAAGAACCGTTATCCGCTTCCAAGGATTGATGATTTGTTCGATCAACTACAAGGTTCGAGTGTCTACTCGAAGATCGACCTGAGATCGGGTTATCATCAACTAAGGGTTCGTGAAGGAGACATTCCAAAGACCCCATTCAGAACTCGATATTGACATTATGAATTTCAAGTTATGCCGTTTGGTTTGACTAACACACCTGCTGTATTTATGGATCTCATGAATCGGGTGTGCAAACCATATTTGGAAAAATTCGTGATTGTCTTTATTGACGATATTATGATATACTCGAAGAACAAACAAGAGCATGAAGAGCATCTCAAGTTAATCTTGGAGTTGTTTAAGAAGGAGCAGTTGTATGCCAAATTCTCTAAATGCGAATTTTGGATTCCTAAGGTATAGTTCCTTGGTCACGTGATTGACAGTCAGGGTATTCACGTGGATCCCACCAAGATTGAATCCATTAAAGATTGGGCATCTCCCAAGACTGCAACGGAGATTCGTCAATTTTTAGGTCTTGCCGGCTATTACCGGAGATTCATTGAAGGATTCTCAAAGATCGCAAAGCCAATGACCAAGCTTACTCAAAAGAAGGTCAAGTTTGATTTGGGTGATAAAGCAAAAACAACTTTTCAATTGATAAAGCAGAAGTTGTATAGTCCACCAATTCTGGCTTTACCCGAAGGAAGTGAAGACTTTATCGTTTACTGTGATGCTTCGATCAAAGGGTTAGGCGTTGTGCTAATGCAAAGAGAAAAGGTGATTGCTTATGCATCACGACAACTAAAAATTCATGAGAAGAATTATACCACTCATGATTTGGAGTTAGGCGCTGTAGTGTTCGCTCTAAAGATCTGGAGGCACTATCTGTATGGGACAAAATGTACCATGTTCACCGACCACAAGAGTTTACAACACATCCTTGATCAGAAGGAATTAAACATGAGACAACGCCGTTGGTTGGAATTGCTTAGTGATTACAATTGTGAAATTCATTATCATCCGAGGAAGGCAAACGTAGTGGCTGACGCACTGAGCAGGAAAGAACGAAATAATCCATTACGGGTTCGAGCCTTGGGTATGAATGTTGGTTTGGATCTTCCCAAGCAGATTTTGGAGGCTAAGACCGAGGTAAGAAAACCAGAAAACCTCAAGTCTGAAGATGTGGGAGGTATGCTGATTGAAAATTTGAAGGACCCAGAAAAGCCTAGGAAGGAGAAATTGGAACCGCATGCGGATGGAACACTGTGTTTTAATAACAGGAGTTGGTTGCCATGCTATGGTGACCTAAGGACTCTAATTATGCATGAGTCTTACAAGTCAAAATATTCTGTTCATTCGGGTTATGATAAAATGTACCAAGACATGAAACAATTATATTGGTGGCCTAACATGAAAGCTGACATTGCCACCTACGTTCACAAGTGTTTGACGTGTTTAAAAGTCAAAGCTGAATACCAAAAACCAACTGGCTTATTGGTACAACTAGAGATTCCTCAATGGAAGTGGGACAATATCACCATAGATTTTGTCACCAAGATCCCAAAGACGTAAGGGGGAAACGATACCATATGGGTAATTGTAGACCAACTCACCAAGTCTACACACTTTTTACCGATGAGGGAAACTGACCTTATGGACAAACTAGCGAGACTGTACTTGAAAGAAGTAGTCACGAGACATGGAATACCAGTCTTAATCATTTGTGACCGTGACCCTAGGTTTGCGTCAAATTTTTAGAGGACATTTCAGAAGGCTATGGGTACTCGGCTGATATGAGTACGACATACCATCCAGAGACTGATAGGTAAAGAGAAAGAACCATTCAGACATTAGAAGATATGTTACGCGCTTGTGTAATAGACTTTGGGAATGGTTGGGAAAGACACTTACCGCTGATCGAATTTTCGTACAACAATAGTTATCATGCTAGTATTAAAGCTACCCCATTTGAGGCACTTTATGGTTGGAAGTGTCGATCAGCTGTTTGTTGGGCCGAGGTCAGAGACGCTCAGCTCACCGGTCCAGAACTCATTCATGAGACAACCGAGAAGATTGTCCAAATCAAGCAAAGAATTCAAGCCGCTCGTGATCGCCAGAAAAGTTACGCCGATGTGAGGCGTAAGCCTTTATAATTTCAAGTTGGTAACCGGGTTATGTTAAAGGTATCACCTTGGAAAGGGGTCGTATGTTTTGGCAAACGGGGGAAGTTAAACCCGAGATATATTGGACCTTTCAAGGTGTTAGCCAAAGTGAGAACCGTTTCTTATAGACTTGAACTTCCTCAACAGTTAAGCAGGGTTCATAGCACATTTCATGTATCCAATCTAAAGAAGTGTTTATTCGATGAGCCGTTGGCAGTCCCGTTGGATGAAATATGCATTGATGATAAACTTCGCTTCGTTGAAGAACCAGTGGAAATTATGGATCGTGAAGTTAAGCGGTTAAAGCAAAGCCGTATCCCCATCATCAAAGTTTGATGGAACTCCAAGAGAGGTCCTGAGTTCACATGGGAATGTGAAGATCCATTCCGGAAGAAGTATCCCTAACTCTTCACAAGAACCGCACCCTCAACAAGTGCCGCATCTTGAGCCTTACGGACAAGGCTCTGTTAATGGGGGAAGACTGTAACAATCTGTTATTTCAGGTTATTTCCTGACTCAATTAATTCCATTATTTATTTTTAGAGTTTTACGCGTTCGCTTTTAATTATTATCTTATAGTTAAATCGCGTAAACTAAAAATCAACGTTCAACGTAAACGGACACCAAACAAATAAAAGTTTACATCAAGCAAGTGTTATATGATTATTAAGAGTATAATTTATAACTTTTCATAATTTATTTTTATTGGTTACGTAAAACGTTTACGTTTCGCAATAAAATACATTTAGGCATACCCGGAAGCACCTATACCTACCTATACTCAAACAAATACCCACCAATATACCCAATATATAAAAATTAACTCATTTATCAATTTATAAAGCCATAGGGCCAGATGTGTGTGTATGTACATACTTGAGAAATTAAATCAATTCACTAGTTACTTCCATAACCCCACCAATAGTACACCATTGGACCACTTTCATAGAAAATTTTCCTTATCTTTGTACCCTAGAACCCACCCATTCATCCCATTTTCTTGATAGGAGGAGAGGTGTGTATAATTTCTTACATGTTGTACCCAAAACCATCCTCACCTATGGTTTATGTTAAGGTTGTTTCCTACAAGTAACAAGTCTTAGGACATATTAACACATACACATTTCCTTATCAAGCAAACAAGCACAATTTCTCTAAAAAACAACCCAACCCTGGTTTAATTTATTTAGTAGGTTTCCATTCGTAAATTCATCCTACAAAATATTCTAAAGCATTCAAGCATAGATTCTAAGATATCTAGGGTCATACAAGGTGTATTGGAAGCATTAGGTTGGTGATTTATCAAGAATCATACAAGAAACTAATTAGGGTTTTCCTAATTAGGGTTTGATCTTGTGATTGATTCTTTGGGTTTAAGCTTAAGTAAAATCTTGTGTTCTTCAATCCTTTACATTTTCATAAAGGTCTATTTAAAGTTTAAAATTTTCCATTCATTCATTAATTATGCACCATGCTTGCTTATTTATGTTATTCACCACCTAGCTTATTCATGAAATTATGAGATCATTCATAGAATTATAATTCGAATTTATTTATAAATATGGTGGAATAACACTTAAAATGGAAGTACACATTATATATAAGTGTTAAATAATTTATGTGGTTAGTTTATGAATTATTTTGTGTTGAAAGTTTTAATTACAAAAGTTATGAACAAATGATTTTTAGGACACTTACTCATGGACAAGTATTATGGACATGTTATAGAGGACTTAAGATATATCAAGTTATGTCATTTCATAAGTTAGAGGACTTGTAATGGTTTAATAAAATGAAAAGTATATAAATCAAGTATATAAAGATAATTATGTACAAACTTAATTACCTACTGTTTGAATTCATGTATAAACATATAAATTTTATATTTTATTTATTAAGTAAATATTTTCAATAGATCGTAGGCATATAAGAAACTTGAAAAACCAAGTTATAACGAAAAAGATATGACACTTTTAAGTTTACGATAATTAAAGGTATAAAAGTATTTTTATAAAAATCTCCCTGTTTCAGATCTGATATATTAAGGGAGACATTTTATAAAGGTAGTACTTTTCACAAGGAATCCAAACATGTAAGAAACTCAAAAAACGAATTTAAAATGAAGGTGATATGTTATTTACAAGTTTAAGTTGAAAAGTATTTTTATAAAAGTAAATTTATAAAAATATTTTACTGTTCACGACAGTAAACTGTTGGAGATTAATTTTCCTAAATAGAGGTTTTACTTATGAAGACGTGGACATAGGAATCACTAAAAACCAAATTAAAATGAGCAAGATACAATTAAAATACGATTTCAATAATTAAAGTTATAAAATGTATTTTTATAAACTTTCACTTTCTGTTACTGTTCATAACAGTATTTATCTTATAATAAAATATATATTTTGGATGTTTTTTTCTTTAGTACGAAACCGTAGACATAAGAAACGCTTAAAACGGAGTTAAAACGATAAAGATACGAGGTTTATAAAACCTTGTGCACTATTTTTACTTTGATACATTATTTTATTAAATAATATCATTACATAATCAATAAAAATATTAAATCATATATTTTTAACAAATAATACATTAGTAAATAAAAATAATATTTTTCTCTACGGGTACAAATACATATACCTTTATTTAACAAAGTACGGTTTAATTATTATTTCAACTTTTAAAGTTAAATAAAAACTATTAGGTGGTGGTGTAACTATATAACATGTGATATTTTATTTATATAAAATACATTATGCTCATATGACGTATAATTATTTAGGTTGCATTCGGATTGCCGAGCCGATTTACTCATTTGATTTAGATAATCAAATCATTCACTTACGGTGAGTTCATAGCCTCATTTTTATACTATTATAATGATTTACAACTTTAGGGTGAGAAACATGCATTGTTTTACGATTAGACGCAAGTATACTTTTATACAAATTACGAGTTTGCTAAGTAGCTATAAACCCACTATGCCTTGAAACATGAACTGTTATTTACTGACTGTAAGCGCGAATGTATGAATTAGATCTATTGTGGGATTTGAATTTCACCGTTAGGGTGAGTAGCGCTCACTATTTTGAATGGTACTGAAACAACGAATGTATACACATGTCGGAACAATTTGATGTTGGGGTTGATACATCTACTCGGAAATATTTGCATTAATTTGCTACATTTATGTTGTAGCTTCAGTGGCCTTGAGCTAGAGAGATGAGAGAGTGAAGAGGATTACTTTTAAGATATGATATGTGTTACATGTCGTACATTGAAAATCTTGCGGTCCTTCATTATTTATTATGTTAAACCTTGTGAATTTACCAACTTTATGTAACGTTTTAAAGCTCGTCTTTCTCATGTCAATAAGGTACAAGAAACAAGGATACATTGGGGGTCAACTTTTGGATTCAATTTTGCATGAGATTTAAAATGGCTTACATTTTGCAGTATTTGTTATGTATCAAAAGATTTTCAATTTTCATGGGTGAACTGTATGTGTTTAATTACATATACCTTTTACCTTTAAAAACGAGCTAAAATAACCAAAAACGGACTTAAAATGCCAAATATACGGCTTGTATAGCTAATTTGTTTTGTGAGGAAAGGATATTTAGAAAAGGACGAAAATCGAAGCCCATAAACGAAAAAACCGGGACCGGATTGGAAAAGCAGGAAAAGACAAAAGTTTCAGTCAAACAATAGCCTGAAAAAGTCAACAAAAGTCAACCCAAGTCAACCCCGAAGCCAAAAGTCAAGAAAAATAAGTTTGAGGGTTAAATTTGTTAAAACCCTAAACTTATTTAAAGAAGAAAACAAGAGAAAAGAAGAGAAGGGCGAAATCTGCCAATGTGGGAAAGTTTAACTACAAGGAGTGAAACTGCCAAGTCCCCTAAGTTATAACTCTCATCAAGGACGTACGGGTGCAAAGCCACTTATAACCCTTGGGGGGTTAAACTGCCAAGTCCCCAAACCTTTAACACCACAAGGACGAAAATTGCAAACCTCTCTATAACCTTGAGGGGCCAATAGTGTCAAACCCCCTAAACCTTTTGCCTGTTATACTCAAAACAGTTTTTCCCGCCCCTTTTTCCCCCCAACACAACTCACGGGTCGTTTTACCATCTTTTACCCTGTGATTTATCACCACCACCATGAATAAACACCTTCCCCCTCCTCCACTACCATTCCCACCAGAAATCACACCTTTCCATGTTGGCAATCCTACTTTTCGCATAAAACTTGGCCGAATCAATGGCTATGATTAATCCAAAGAAGCACAATGGCTATCAATGGCTAGGATTTACTCATTGAAGTCTCTCACAAAAGAAACACAAGAAGAAGAAGCTGAGACTTAGCTCTTAGTATAAATAAGAGGCTATGTGAGCCAAATTTAATAAGTAGTGTAGAAGTCTTTATTTTTATTTAAATTAAGTCATTTTTATTTGTCTTTCAGCTTATTTACAGCTTAATGCAAGTTCTTTGTACCTTTTTTAAAAGCTAATGAAGAGTTACTTAAGTTCATTCTAAATTCTGTCCAAAAAGCTTTTTATATTTGTGTTGTTGATAAGCAAAAGGAAGCAAGGTCTAAACTTGGAAGAGACCTTGGGTTTTGGGTGTATTCAGAATCACAAAGGACTAGGGGGTTTAGGATTAGTTTTAAGTACCTATGCATTTGGACCTTGGTAAGTTTTAAGCCTCAGTTACTGTAGCAATAGCTTATTCAGCTTATTTTTCAGCTTATTAATGTCTTTTTATGCTTATTAGTGTTTATTTATGCTAAAATATGCCTTGTAGTTAATTTTCTTTCACTAACATACAATTTGCTTAAAAACTGTCAAAAATAGCTTAAACTATCCTAGCCTATTATCCTACTTAAGTGCTTATTTGTGTAACTTTTTACCTTTTTATAGTTTAATCTTGCTTAAGTAGTAGTAGTCTCTTAAAATCTTAGCTTAATTCAGCTTTTGTAGTTTTAAAAGTCATTTTTTTAAAATTAAAGGGGTGTTTGGGTTAACACTAAAAACGGGTCAAAATTGTTTTTGGTATGGGTTGTGGTAGTTTAGTTAGATTTAGCTTAAGTATTTAGCTTATTAAAGGCTGTTTTTAGAGGTTTTTAAGTTTGAAAATTGATTTTTAAAGTTTTTCTAAGTCATTTTTTTTAACTGTGGGATTTTAAAAAGCTACAAATGCTTATTTAGATAAGCACTTGGGATTTTGAGTTTTAGTTCAAAAA
>BQNB010086529.1:0-25647 GCA_026074375.1 Tanacetum coccineum | reverse complement strand
CCTAATTTATTTTATTATTATCCATATTTATTTTATATTAATTGTAAAGTATAATTAATTAAATACATATAATTCGGCTAATTATATATATACATAAATATTTATTATTTTTCTTATATAATATAAGGTATTTTAATCTTACATAAATTTCATAATTGTCATATGTTATATTTTCATAATTTCTAGAATTAAAATGAATTTTATTCATGCTTTTATGTATTTTTCTTGCATTAGGGGTATTTTGGGTAATTTTACACTTGTTGAGATTTTTAGGTTTTACATCCGTTCCCATCCTAAAGGAACAATCAAAGTAGCTAACGCCTTAAGTCAAACAGTATTGAACTAAGAATGAGCGTAAATGTCTCGACTTGATTAGTTGAGTCATCTAAGGTTTGATACGATGCGTTAGGACAATCAACTATGCTAGCCGCGGAGCGGAAACGATGGAGTTAGAATTGCGATCTTCGTCAAATGAGCAACGAGCCCATGATGCTCAATTGTTTTCTTGATTGTTTTTTATATGTCTTTCGACAATACATGTTTTCTAGTGGGACAATCGCTACTGAATTATGTGAAAAATGTGCTTTTTGTGCTATGTGCTTTTGAATGGTAGTAAGCGCTTATGTCGCTTTTGTGTTGCCCGTAATGTGGCTTAGGACGTGATTGAATGGGTATACTTACCCGGATGTACATGAAGGTTGGTTTGAGAGGTACACAAGCCCGATAGTCTAATGTTGATTGGGACTTGTTAACCCACAAGCATGACTATGATTGGCTAAGACCTAGCCGTGATTAAGCTGAGATTACTACCAAGGAGCTTGGCCATCTGGCAAGCTCTATAGAATGAGAAATTCGATGGGTTGGTACGAACCCATGTGAGCAAGAATAGTTGTATTATTGAGGCTTCATTATAAGAAAGCACGGTTATTTTGCTAAGGCTTTATAATAAGCGAGCATGATTGTTGCTAAGTGTGATAATGAGCAAGTGTGATAAAGTGCCTAAGTAAAGCTAGGCCGAAATGTAAAGTCATCATAAAATGACGAATATGTGATTATGTGCTTATGTGATTTTATGTGTTAGTGCTATAATGCATTGATGGGGTCGTATGTACTCTGGAATATTTTCGCAACCGGTGGTGCATTATTTAATGAGACCGAGAGAGCAACGTATATTTGGTTTTGGATTATGACGTATATTTTGGTTTTGATGGTTGACGTATGTTTTGGCTTTGATTCGCGACATTTTTTTGGTTTTGGTTCGCAATATAGGTTTTGGTTTTGGTTCGCGGTGTGTGTTTTGGTTTGATAAGCGTTGTGCGCTTCGTTTTGTAATTATCATGATCACCAACTAAGTTTGGACCGATCATTCATTTTAAAGATTTTCTTATAGGAACGACGTGATTTGGCTTATATCGGATATATTTCCGTGACGTGTTTTGTCTCTTTTGATAAGAGCTATTGTGATTATTTTTTTATTTTCATTGGTATAAATTACCATTTATTTTGTCGACTTTCCATCCGGAATAGTCAAGGCGAGTATTACATCGCGTGAATTTTTGCGTACGAATATGTGAGTCCATTCGATAATGAGGAAATCGTCTCGCTGCAAGCGAAATTAAGACGAGTAAGAAAGAACGAGATGACACTCCCTTTAAGGTGGGTGGAATGTAACAACCCGAGTTTTACGACGCGTACGACGATTACGAATTCGACGTCATAACTGTTATTTTATAAATTTCTATGATCGAACGTCGACATGTAAAATTTTAATTGTCGAGAATAATTATTTTCGTATTTTATTATGAGCGATTTGGAGAAAATTTCATAATTTTATTTTTAACTAAGTCGCGTGTCAACGTTTGACCGCGCGACCGTTAAACGTGTTTAGCACTGTGATAAATTACGGCGCGCCCCGTTAACGTTTTATTTTTGAAAATTATATTTTTCGCGGACTCTGTTGTCTTTTTTCCTCGACCTTGTTCAAAACTCGCGTTTAATGTTCACATTTTATTTAAATGGTGTCAAGCTCACTTTTAATTAGAGGCTTACAAAATAAATATAAGTAAATAAAATTAAAAAAAAATGACGAAGATGCTCCCCTAGCTCTCCATAGCCGACTACAAGGCACCCCAAACACTCCACCATTTTGATTTCCAACACCATGAAATGATTATGTACTATTTCCAATTTTTGACTTAACTATTTCTACACACAAGTAAAACTCATAGTTCAAAATTTTGTTTCTTCTTTCTCTTTGTTCTCTCTTGTCCGACGTTACATACACAAACACAAGCCTCATCAACAAAATTTGATTATTGAAATCCATTTAAACCTCATCTAAAAATGGTTTAGATTAATCAAGAACCAAGTGGGAGCTCGTTTTCTTTCTCCCTCCTTTCTTTTGTGTTTGAATGCCATCCACAAGCAAACACCCTCACCATTTGATTTTCCCTAAGTATCAAATATCAATTAGATGATGACAATCATCCATGAAGAAGAAACACACATGCAATTAGATTTAAAGAAGATTGGGTTTTGATTGAAATAAAAATAGTTTTAATCAAGGATTGAATTAGAAGTTTAGTGGGAAAACTATTAGTGGGAGTTTTTGGATTCAAAAAGTTAAGGGTTTGGTGTCGGTTGGGGGTTCGAACCGCGACCAGGGCACAAAAAGGAAAAAGAAAGGAATTTGATTTTATTCAAGTATGGATTACAAGGGATTGGGTTAGTTTTAGTAGCGAATTAGTTTAGTTTTTGGTTTTGGACTTGGTTCAAGCCCTGGCCAAGGAAAGGGAACAAGGCGAGTCCGTGTTTTTGTCCGGTCTTGCTTTCTATAGCATTGTAAGTATATTTGTTGCTAATTTAATAATTATTTTTACGATTCGATTTGTTTTCGGCTATTGCATGTGATGGAATCCGAACGAACTTGCGTCAATTAGTTTAGATTTTGTTGTTGGATGATTGAGCGAGTTGAATATTGGTTATAGACTACTTTAGAGGTGTCGTGAATGAATTTTGTAGGTCAAGAAAATGAATTTTGGCGCGTTTCGTAGCATGTAGTTTTGGGCAGAAACTTCGGCAGGGAAAACGAGGCATGAGTTTGAAAAATTTGAGTTTTGTTTCTGAAATATAATAAAGTTTATCTTTACGATCGTTTTGATATAAAATGAAGCTTCTAACTCCTAATAACAAAGAATCTAGAGCGAACTCGAGATATATACTTTAAGCTAGAAAATAAAGTCACTTGTAATATATATATATATATATATATATATATATATATATATATATATATATATATTGTAATATATTAAAAGCTGGCAGATTCGAAAATGGACAAATTGAGCACTTTCGAGTCCGTTTTAGCCTTTCGGCGAAACACGAAAGTTGTTCGGAATGTCGTTTTACTTTGCCGCGAAATTTGTTAGTTTTAAAATCGCATGATAACGGGTCAAAACTGAAAATCAAATTTCTGCACTTTATTAAAAATGTAATAAGTTCCAGCATAATCTTGTAGGGGCATTTTGCTCATTTTCTGTTGAGATTCAGGTCTCGGTTAAATCTAAAAAGTTGTCCGAAACGTTGTTTTGCATAAAATCTTTTAAGAGTCCGAGTCGTGAAAATGTGATATAGCGGGTCGTTTTGGACGGGTAAAATTTAAGTAAAAGTGTAAATATTTATAAAAGATAAATAAAGTCAAACATTAACTTTATCATGTAAAATGGGTTAATATGGAACTTGCGAGTTCTTATAAAGATAGTAATCACTATTAGTAATATGACAATAGAACTTTGGATTTAATTATTTTAATGAATAAACTTAATTAGTTGCGGTGTAGAAAATAAATATACCATATGTATAAAAAGTAAACGTAAAAGTCAAACGGAGATTTTAATCAACATTAAAATGTCGTAAAGGTTAACTTGGTTAGTCAAATAATATCAATGGAAGAACAACGGGTATTTTACGGTCGTTTGTCGGTTCTAAAAATAGAAAGTCTAAAAATAGAAAGTCTAAAAATAGAAACTTTTGTAATATTCGGGATAAAACCCCAATACGAGTAATTAACAACCCAGATTGGGTGTTGAATGTACGACGAAGTAAATAAATATTATTATAAATAAAATTAGATGACGGGACTTACTAAAAATGGTAACTTTCCAAAAATAACAACTTTCTAAAAATAGAAAGTTTCCGGAAATAAAAAGTTTTCAATAAAGTATTGTAACATGTAAGAAAAAGAATGATCGTAACTCAATTATGTAAGGTTTAGGATCTAGGACGCGCAAGTGGATTTCTCAT
Organism: Tanacetum coccineum; assembly: GCA_026074375.1. NCBI lineage: Eukaryota > Viridiplantae > Streptophyta > Magnoliopsida > Asterales > Asteraceae > Tanacetum > Tanacetum coccineum. The sequence goes on along the minus strand of BQNB010086529.1, from coordinate 21,345 downwards.
CACATGTGTATGTATATCTATATAGATTTAATAGTTGCGATGTACGCACTATTCGATCGTGTCTTACTGTATAGTAATCAAGCGGCATAAATTATAGGTCGCGGTTGAGTTCGTTGTTGCGACGTCTTGAGATTGTTTCGGTTATTTTGATCTTCGGCTTTGATCAACGTGATTTCATAGCCTCGCATTTAAACTATTTTAAATGTTTTATAACCCGCGAGGGGGATACATGTTGTTTTAAAAATTGAACGCGATGTGTTGATACGTGATATGATTTCTTTGCTATGAGTATATGCCTTTTACTGTGTGACCGTTAATTACCGAGAAGGTAAATGCTGAATGCATTAAATATATCTATTGGGTTTGACAACCCTGTCCGGGGTCTGAATCCGATGGTGAACACCCTATAACACCTCGTGTTTTCAGGTCATTTACGACGTCATTTAATTCACGATTTATTTTTAGTCTCGTAAGCGTTTGCTTTTAATTTTAATCGTTAAGTTAAATCGCGTAAGCTAAAAATTATCATTCAATGTAAACGGGCATCAAACAATTAAATGTTTACGTCAAGCAAGTGTTAGATAATTATTTAGAGGATAATTATTAACTTTGCACATTTTATTTTTATTGGTTACGTAAAGTGTTTACGTTTCGCGATAAAATACGTTTAGGCATTCATGAAACCACCAAAACATCTCTACGCTTCAACAAATACCCATTATTATACCCAATACTCAAAGTTTTATAAAACTTCACCCATGTTACTCATCTTGGCCGAATTCTACATAAAAGAACCAAATTAAAACCTTATGTTGCGACTAGCGTTTTTCACCATTTTCTTCCTTAATTCCCTCCCATTGTCTAACCATGTGTAGAATGAACTTGGTTTTGATTTCAACTAGCTACTTGGTGTATATAAAGGATGTAACTAATAAGAGATAGAACACACAACTTATTTCACTAGCAAAACTTCACTCATTCTCTCATTTTCCCTCTCCTAGGCCACGGCCAAAACAAACACCCTTAAGCAATTCACACAATTTTATTTACCACATATACAAGTGATCTAACATCATATCTAAGGTATTACAATATGGTTTGAAGGTTTGGATTAACATTTATAAGGGTTAATCAAAAAAGGTTTAAGATTAGGGTTTCTTGGATTTTAGGGTTTTCTAAGTATTGGAAGCTTGGGTTTAATATCTAAACAAGGGTTTAGTTCTTGTTGTTCATCATCCTACTTCATATTAAGGTCATCTAAAACTCTTAATCTCTTTACATTTGTGATTTTATGTATATATAATGTTTATATAGTATAACACCATCTAAGAAACTTATTAACATGTAAAATGGATTTTTACTTGTGATCATGGTATGATATACTTTTTTATATGCTATATGCATGTTAAATACATGTTGTAATGGAAGTATAAGTATTTTCAAGTGTTGGTTAATTTAAAGTATATATAAGTTAATGGTTTAAAAAGTTACTTATTAAGTTTATAAGTAAAAGTGATGTGAGATAATGTTATCATGGACAATATTTGGACAAATAATGGACTAAGGACCTAACATATATGAGACATGTAATATAATGTGTTGTAGAGGACTTGTAACAAAGTTACTAAACTAAAAACTTATAAAAACAAGTTTTAAACACATTTTAACTAAAAGATCAAAACCTACTGTTTTGAATTCGAATATAAGGCATTCATTTTATGTTTTATAAAATACTACAAGTTACATGGATCGTAGGCATATAGAGAACTCGAAAATCCGAGCTATAACGAAGAAGATACGCCATTTGCAAGTTTACGATAAATAAAAGCTTTTATAAAAACAATTTTATAAAAACTTATTATTTTCCAATTCTGATAATATTATATAATTATTTTTCATAAAAAGTACATATTTTTAGTATTCGAAAACATTAAGAATCATAATTATTCGATCAATAACGAATGAGTTATGGATTTTTCGATATTACGATAATTAAAGTTTATAAAAATAATTTATAAACTATGAACAGTAAAAATCACTATTCATCTCAAATACTTTTTGAAGAATATCATACTTTGATAGAACTTTTAATTACGAAGACGTGCTCGAAAGAATCACTAAAATCGGAGTTAAAACAAATAAGATACGACTTTTACGAGTTTACGATAATTAAGTTTATAAAAATAAATTTATAAAAGTGCATGAACAGTAAAACGTACTGTTCATCAGAGGTTGAAAAATACAAAAATGTAATATTTTGATACCTCTTCTTAATACGAAAGCATGGACGTAAAGAACATACAAAACGGACTTAAAACGAGAAAGTTACGACGTTTTTACTAAGGAAATATTTATAAACATTTTAACTTTATAAATATTATTTCACAAATACAAATAGATGGTGATGTAGCTATATAGAATTATATACGGTATTAGTTATTCAAAGTACTTATTACTCACACGACCCATAATTAATTAGGTTGCATTCGGGCGTATTCGTGACGCATTTTTTGTTTGTGATTTACATTATCGATTCACTCACTCAAGGTGAGTTTATAGCCCCACGTTTTACATTTATAACGATTTAAAAGTTTTGAGGTGAGAAACATGCATGATTTTACAATTAGACACAAATGAACATTTTTACATTACGATTATGTGTTTGCCTAAGTAGCGATAACCCTCTGAGCCCACAACCATGAACTGCCATTACTATGTGAGCGCGAATGTTTTGAATAGATCTATTTGGGATTGACATCCTCGTTCAGGTGATTAGCTATCACTAGACAAACGAACGTATACCATGTCGGATTTAGGATGTTGCGGGTTAGAAATTCATCACGGGAAATGTTGGCAATTTATATTGCAATTCATTTATGTCGAGCTTCAGTGTCATGAGCTTAGGGAAACGTAATTACATTTTTGTGATGTTTGCATCTGTTGCATTATCATACACTTAGGAAATCTTGTAGTCCTACATTATACATTTTACAAACCTTTGAATTCACCAACATTATTGTTGACGTTTTAAAGCATGTTTTCTCAGAAGATCAATGAGGTACAAGACAAGGGATACATTGGTGGTCGTTATTTTGGAAGTCATATGCATTAAAGATTTGGTTGTATTACATTTTGGGAATACATTTGTTATGGACTAGAATCTTTGTATTTTGAACAATGAACAAGTGAAGCTTCGGGCTTTTGTAACAAATAATTTGTTAAATCTAATGTATCGGTTTTTAAACGACTTTTAAATGGTCGTTCTTATATATACCTTGTGCTATTGATCTATGAAGTACCACCCCCAGACCCATATTCCGATGCGACCCAATTTGGGGGTGTTACAGATTGGTATTAAAAGCCTAGGTTATAGAGAACCAGGTCAAATGTTTTTACTTTGACTATAACCGTTTTCAAACATTGCATTCATACAAAGAGGTTTTTCACGGGACATACATACACTAGTTGTTTGCATTAGCTGGTTATACTAGATGCATTCATGATTAATATACATGTTATAAAATACTATGTATATTACTATAAGAGTCTTATATTAATACTTATATAAGCTACTTTTGATTTTTAGATTTTGTCATGTCAGATTCAGAGGATTCCACAGTTACTTACACGGAGGTATCTAGTCCGTTCGAGGATCTGTCAGACATAGGATCTTCGGGAGTCGATGGACTGCCCATGATGCCAGAGGACCCTTATGCTTATGTGGAGGTTGCTCTTTAGGCCCCCACCATCACCAAATTACGTGCCTGGACTTAAGGAGCCAGAGCAGGCACCACCTTTACCAAATTTTGTTCCTGAGCCGATATACCTAGAGTTTATGCCACTGGAGGATGATGTGCTTCCAGCTGAGGAGCAGCCACTACCTGCTGCTGTCTCACCCACTGCTGATTCACTAAGTTATATTATTGAGTCTGATCCCGAGGAGGATCCAAAGGAGGATAATGAGGATCCTGATGAGGATCCAACTGATTATCCCACTGACAGAGATGATGATGATGATGAGGCGGAGGAGGACGACGATGAGGTTAAGGAGGTGGAGGAGCACCTAGCTCCGGCTGACTCCGTCCTACCACCCGCATGTCGTACCACTACCAGGATGTCTATCCAGGATCAGACACCTATTCCATTCCCGTCTGCGGCAGAGGTTGACAAATTTCTTGCCATATCTACTTTGCCACCATCACCACTTACATCATACTTATCACCACTACCACATATACCATCTCCACCACTGCCAGTATCATCACCATTACCTATGTCACCACCACCACTACCTGATAGTCCTACTCAGCCGTTAGGATACAGAGCTTCTATGATCCGGTTGAGAGCCGAGTCACCATCTACTTCCCATCCATTACTACTACCATCACCTATTGTACTTCCATATACCAGCGCATCTATGGCCATGATGACAGCCGCTACACCATCCACCTATATCTTCGCATCTCGAACAGAGACACCACCATCAGGGACACCACAACTTTTACCTATACCATTACCTACATCATCACCACCTTTGCTTCTTCCCTCTACTGACTGTAGAGCAGGTGTTTCCGAGGTTACGTTACCACCTCAGAAGAGGTTGTGTATTACTCTCGGTCTAAGATTTATGGTTGGTGAGAGTTCATTTGATCCCACTGCTAGACCTACTAGAGAGTTTAAGAGAGATTATGGTTTTGTTGCCACCTTGGATGATGAGATTAGGCGAGACCCAGAGAGATGTTGGTTATGGGATTACAGACACTTGGGATGAGATGGTTAAGGACATGCAGGGGACACCATCAGCGACTGATGTGGCAGGGTTAGGTCAGAGGATGACAGATTTAGTCACGACTGTTAGGCAGGACACTGATGAGATTTATGGGAGACTTGACGATGCACAGGATGATAGATCATTGATGAGCAGTCAGCTCAACTTGCTATGTAGGGATAGGTGCGCCCATGCTCGCATAGCTAGACTTATGGAGGGCGAGGCCAGAGCTTCTCGTGAGGCTTGGGTACAGTCGATGGATGCTAATGATACGACACGTTCTGAGGTCAAAGAATTATAGACTACGGTATTAGCACAGCAGACCGAGATTGGGGATTTGCGGGTAGCAGACTATAGGAGACAGACACAACTCATAGAGGTACTGACTCTACTGAGGACACTGCAGACTCAAATGGCAGTGCTACAAAGTCAGCAGATACCTGCTAGGGATCTAGTACATCCCGATGTACCAGAGGAGACCGGTAGTAGTTCTTAGATCTAGTTATGTTGTAGCTATGTTGTATAGCCTACTAAGTATTACGGGGTAACTCTCGGCTAGTAAGGCTCTAGGTTTTATTTTCATTTTGTAAACTAATGGTAGTGTTCATTTTGTAACCGAATCGGTCATGTATGTTTCGAGATTATATATGGAAGAGATGTATTATGTCATGTCTGTAATCGAATTTATTATGAATGAATGCCGATTTAGCTACACCATTGTAAATTTCAATTCAGTTGTATATTTCACTATGTGATGTGATCTCACTTTATTTATTGTGTATATGGCATGTCATGGTTATGATTTTATGAAATCTAACGGGTATTATATTTTCTTGTGATTGAAGAAAATGGCACCAAAACGAACCACAAGATCAACACCAGCCACAACAACCACCCTCACTACCTCTGTGACTGATGAGCAACTTAAGAGATTAATTTCCCAAGGAGTTGCTAACGTGTTGGCAGAACATAAGTCCACCAGAAGCGGAAATAGATAAGACAGCCATGATTCAGGAATGGGTGGAAGGAGACAAGCTCCTCTTTCTCATGAGTGCACTTACCCAGACTTCATGAACTGCAAACCCCTATATTTTAAGGGTACTAAAGGAGTTGTCGAGTTGACTCAGTGGTTTGAAAGAATGGAAACTGTGTTCCGTATAAGCAATTGCACTGTGGAAAACCAAATCAAGTTTGCCACTTGTACTCTTCTTAGAAGTGCTCTAACATGGTGGAACTCCCACGTTAAGATTGTTGGTCACGATATTGCTTATGCAATGACTTGGACAAACCTGAAAAAGAAGATGACCGACAAGTACTGCCCAAGGGGCGAAGGTTAAGAAACTTGAGGGTAAGATGTGGAATTTGAAGGTTAAAGGTACCGACATGGTAGGCTATAACCAATGATTTCAGGAACTGGCATTGATGTGTGCTAGGATGTTTCATGAAGAGTCGGACAAGATTGAGAAATATGTCAATGGTTTGCCCGACATGATTCATGGAAGTATAATGGCATCTAAGCCAAAAACCATGCAGGATGCAATTGAATTTGCAACAGAGCTGATTGACAAGAAGATCCGCACTTTTGCTGAACGACAGAGTAAAAACAAAAGAAAGTAAGATGATAACCAACAACAACAACAGAACAAGAGGCAGAACACTGGCAGGGCTTATGCTGCAGGGTCTGGTGAGAAGAAACCTTACGGTGGATCTAAACCTCTGTACTCAAAATGCAACTATCACCATGACGGTCAGTGTGCTCCAAAATGCCACATGTGAAACAGAGTTGGCCATCTGGCCCGTGACTGTAGGAGTACTGCAAATGCCAACACTACTAACAACCAAAAGGGCACTAAGGCAAGTCAAAAACCTTCATGCTTTGAGTGTGGAGCCCAGGGAAATTTCAAAAGGGAGTGCCCAAAGCTGAAAAACAACAACCGTGGTAATCAAGGTTGAACTGGCAATGCTCCAGCAAAAGTATATGCGGTAGGCCGTGCAGGGACAAACCCAGATTCAAACGTCGTTACGGGTACGTTCCTTCTAAACAACCGCTATGCTTCTATCTTATTTGATACGGGTGCCTATAACAACCCGTAATTTTCATCAATGTAAATATCCATCTATTAAATTAGATGCAATGTAATATCCATCTATTATAAATATATCACTTGCTTACAGGGAAATTTTTTGCTTTATCTCATTATGCAACGTAACTTGCATCTCTAAAGTAAACGAGTTCACGCAACCTCTATCAATGCCATCTATATCTATGTTTATATCATGTAAACATCCTAATATGTCAAGTCTATATCCTAATATCATTTTTACCAAGTACATTATCCATTTAACATACTTTTCAAAACGTTATATCAAAACAAGCATTAAACGTTAACATTTACATCAAAACCCTAATTATATGTAATGTATACATATAAAATGAATGTGTAAGCCTTCAAACATATGTACAAGTATACGATGCATAATATTTGAATCATATTTTCCATCCAAGACAATGTACAACTCATTTAAGCTTAATGTACAAGTTAATAATGCCTAAAAACCTAATTAGGTCATTTAAGCTCCTAAACCATGTTTAAACTTTACACCACTTTAGCACAAGGTACAAGTACTTAATTCATGACTCCTAAGCCCTAATCTATCCTAAACTCTAACCCTAACTTGATCTAAACACTTAAAAACCCTAAACGAACCCTAAACCAAACCCGACACCACTTTTCTTTCCTTTTTGACCCATTTTACACCTAAGCTAGCAACCAAGCACCTCAAGAACCTATATGACTCACCAAGCAGTCACCCAAGTAGCTTGTAAGTACCTCCATCACCACCCTTAAGCACCAAGGCTTCTAGAACACATTCTTGTCACCACCTTGTAGCCGTGACCCCCAAAACACCTTCCACCTTTCATTGCTACTCTTCTAGCTCTCAAGACTCATCCTAGTAGCCCATCTTAGTCACCTTAACTAGCCTTGACACTAATCAAACTCAAAACTTAAGCACGAAGGGTGTTTTCACCCTATAAATACACGAACCAAACCACCCTTTTCATTTCATCCCACACATCTCATATCATACCCTTAAATGGCATTCTAGCCTTCCATAGCAGCAATAGAAGATCAATAGAAGTCCCTAAGCTTAGAATAGAATCCAAGAATCAAGAAAAACAAAGCCTTGAAGTCGTTACTAGGCGTACGAACCTGAAAACCCCATTTTGAACCATTTTAGCTCAAGTAAGCCGAAGATCTTGTTCCATAAGCTTATATTCTATACAATAATGTTCATAATACTCTTAAGATAATATATGAACTCTTGTTTGAAGCTTTGAATCCTCAAACCCATGTGTTTTTGATAAAAACCCTAAAAACGACCCGTTTTGATTTTCTAGCTAACGGATCCTTTTTCTAAACTTTTGTTATGTTAAAACTTTTTATTTTAGCTTATACTAATAAGCTATAACCTGCAAATATCATTAGGAATCTTAAAATAACCTTGCATGGCTTTTTGGACTTGTTTTACAAAAGTTTCCATGCATAGGGGTATATATCGTAACTTTTTGAAATTTATAACAAAAAGGGCTGAAAATGTCATTTTCTTAAATTTATAACTATAAAGACCTATTTTGCCAAGTTTCAAAGTTAAAGGTTTAATATATATATACTTTTTATATAAAGGACTAAACTTATAAAAGTTTATAAACCAAGGGTATATATTGCCAATTTTGCAAACTTATAAAATATTATATTTTTATATTAATTATAAAAATATATAAAAATTATTCTAGCTTTTGAAGAAACTTAAAACTATAATGTATCACATTACTAGGGAGCTTCATGTAAAGGGTTTCATTTGGGTATACGTTTTGACGAGTTTGCTGGATTTACGATTTAAAGTGTCCTGGCTCCTCAAACTACTACATGACCTCTGAATTATGATGGCCCGAACAGTGATACAATATTTCCATAATAAATCCAATCAAACTGATATTTCATTATGACATAAAACATATCCAATCAAACTAAGACTTGACATATTACCCAGGTTGTATGACGAAGCCGTTACTTTCATTTCATATTCTTTTGCCATCAATCAGATTTCCCTATACTGTTAAGGTGAGTTCATAGCCTCACATTCAATCTTTTAAATGTTTTCATAAACCCGCAAGAGGGATACATACTATAAATCATGAATGCAAGTATTTTTCTGTATGCTATCCTAATACATTATTGCCTAAGTCCCTACTTTTACCATTAAGTCCCCACTATCATGATCTGTTAATTACTCGTCGGGGTAAGCGCGGATGCTGTGAATAGATCTATTTGGGACTGGACTCCCTGTTGGTGTACCTATAATGTTGGTAACCTTAGTATACATTTGAATAACTTTACGGGTGTTTTGGCAAAGACACCTGTTGGGGCAATTATTTGTGGTTATTGATTAACCTAAGGCTTCAGTGTCATGAGCTTAGGGCAATAATATTGTTTTCCATGATAATTGTACATGCATGCAACTATTACAAACTATGGGTGTATAACAACGTAACCCACTATTGAACTTGTATTCAAACTACTTTACTTAAACCTATGAATTTCACTCACCCTTTGTGTTGACTTTTTAGCATGTTTATCTCAGGTAATTGAGCAACTTAAAGCACGGAGTGGAACGGACTTGAAGATGGCTAAACTGTTATCATTCAAACTTTATGTTTTCTTGTAGATTTTGGGACCTCACGTTTTGTAAAAACTTTGATAAATAAATGAATGATAACTAAATTTTCCAAAAACGTCTTTTTACGATTCGTTTTCTATGATTATGACTGTTGTACTATGAAATAATACCCCAGATTAGCTTCCGCTGCTATATGTCAAAAATGGGGGTGTTATAGATTGGTATCAAGAGCCACGGTTATAGAGAACATGGTTGAAACCTTAACTATAACTACTTTTCATTTTCTAACCAAGAAAGTCCTCTATGCCACTACATTTTTGGAATAGTATGTAAAGATACATAACTATTATACTATTATATAAATAACTTATGTTATTTACCGTTGGGTTATTAACAAAATGATGTTTTCTCCCAACCATCTTACTTCCGATATTGAGGATGCTTTTTCCTCCAACTTTCCAGACTTTATCCCGGCTTCTCCGGACTATGTCCCAGCTTCACCGGGAAAAACTTATTCTAGCTCTTTGAACTCATTTGGTGTAGTTCCAATAGCTTCACTAACTCTTTCGCCCTTTCATTATGATCCCTACATGAAAGTTATGCAAGCATTCTATGCTGAAAAATCACCTATCCTACCTCCAACTATCATACCTCAATCATCAATGCTTAATCCTCAAGAATTCTTTCTTCCTGAAGGACTACTACCACCAAAGAAACGAGGTTGTTCATCCTCATCTACTTCTGCCTTACCTCAATACTTTGAGATAGGAGAAAGCTCTTGTAAGACAAGTCTGGAATGTCACTAGGAGAAAATTAAGGAAATCTTAAATCATCTAGATGAACTTTCTCTCGACCGTATTGAATACATAGAAGACAAAATCGAAGGACACGGAAAAGGTTGGGTAATTATCCAACAAGACTTTGACAATCTAGAAGCAGAACTCCAACAAGCTCGTGCTCAAATTTCTAAACTTCAAAAGAAGCAGATGGGAAATAACTACAAAATTTCTCTGGCTCGCTTCAGAATTACTGATCTAGAACACATTGTCAATGATATCCAGATTCGTCATCAAGAATATAAGGAAAGTCTTTTGAATGCAATCAATGAACTCAAGATCAGCCAAGAAGGACCATCGGACTATTAGATTAGATCTTTGTTATCGCTTTTATTAGAACCTAGCCATGGGATGTGTGGTATAAATAAAAACACTTGTCAAATCTTGACTATGTACAATACAAAGGCAAGTTGTTTATGATATAATACAATGGCAATCCCGTTATATACCTTGTTGTTTCATAATACCGACTTATCTCTCTTGCATCATCATCTCTGTCATCATCATTATGAATCATACCATGACTTCTAAATAAATCATAGATACTTATTTAATATGAATTATCTATGATTTCGATATCACTATTGTGACAATGTTTATTTTTGCACTTTAATCATTTTAAGACTTGTGATATCATTCTTATTACGTGTTGTCTTATGTTGATAAAATGCCTCCCAAAAGGACGTCAACATCTGAAGCACCGGCCATGACTCAAGCTGCCATTAAGAAACTAGTTGCTGATAGTGCCACTGCAGCTTTGGAAGCACAAGCTACAACAATGGCAAGTACTAGTAATCATAACAGGAACACCGGTCCTATTCGAACTCCTATAGAAAAAATGGGAAACTACAAAGAATTCATAAGCTGTTAACCTTTCTACTTCAATGGTACGGAAGGAACAGTTAGCCTCATCCGCTGGTTTAAACGAACCGAATCAGTATTCTCTCGAAGCAAATGTACCGAGGAAAACAAAGTAACATTTGCTACTGGTACCCTTACTGATGATGCCTTGTCTTGGTGGAATGCATACGCCCAACCTATGGGAGTAGATCAAGCCAATCAAATCACCTGGACTGAGTTAAAGAGGCTCTTGACGAACAAGTATTGTCCTCGAACTGAAGTTAGAAAGATGGAAGATGAACTTTACAATCTGATTGTAAAGGGAAATGATCTCAAACCTTACGTTAGAAGATTCCAAGAATTAACAGTCCTATGTCTGAACATGGTACCAAACACCGAGAAACTCCTGGAAGCCTTCATTGGAGGGTTACCTAGAAGTATTGAAGGGAATGTTACCGCCTCAAAGCCTCAAACGTTAGAGGAAGCCATTAACATAGCCCAAAGGCTAATGGACCATGTAACAAAACATACTCTGGTACAAGTATCAAGTGACAACAAACGAAAGTTTGACGACAGAAGAACTTTCAACACCAACACCAACTACCGCAACAACAACAACTATCGTAACACCAACACCAACAACCACTACAACAATCACCAACCACAACGAAACCGAAGGCAAGAAGCTGCCAAGGCTTATGCTGCCACTCCTGCTAAGAAGAATAGGTTTGCCAAAACCTCCTATTATGTAGAAAATGTGATCTTCATCACACCAGACCTTGTACTGTTAAGTGTAATACTTGCAACAAGGTGGGCCATTTGACCAAGAACTGCTAAAACAAGAGGCCAACCACTAGAAGTAATCAGCTACTAGGGACTGTTATTTGTCATGCTTGTGGAGAAAAAGGGCATTATATAAATCAGTGCCGAAAGACCAACATCAATGCCTAGGGAAGAGCCTACATGCTAAGGGATAGGAATGCTCATCAAGACCCAAACATAGTTACGGGTATGTTTCTCCTAAACCAGCATTTAGCTAGAGTATTATTTAATTCTGGAGCCGATAAAAGCTTCGTATCCATATGTCTTGCCTCTAAGCTAATAATTCCATCCATTACAATGGATACCTTTTAAGATATCAAAATGGCTGACGGAAACTTAGTAAGCACAAACACCGTTATTCAGGGTGCAATTCTGACCTTGTTAAACCAACCTTTCAAAATTGATCTTATGCCGATTAAACTCGGTAGTTTTGATGTCGTCATTGGTATGGATTGGTTATCCAAGTATCATGCTAGGATCATCTGTGACGAGAAAGTCATCCACATTCCCATTGACGGTAAAACATTAATCATTCGAGGTGACCGAAGTAAAACCCGACTAAATCTCATATCTTGTATAAAAACCGAACGATACATATCCCGAGGTTGTCAAGTTTTCATAATTTAAGTAACGGAGAAAAAGAAGCCAGAAGAGAAGAGATTAGAAGATATTCCTGTAGTTAGAGAATTCCTAGAAGTTTTTCTTGAAAATCTACCTGGCCTTCCTCCCGTTCGCTAGGTAGAATCAAATCAATCTAATTCCTGAAGCAACACCTATAGCCCGCGCACCTTATAGATTAGCTCCTTCAGAAATGCAGGAACTATCTAATCAACTTCAAGAATTGTCAGACCGAGGTTTATCTGACCAAGTAGTTCACCCTGGGGAGCTCCTGTCTTATTTGTTAGAAAGAAAGACGGATCCTTCGAAATGTGTATCAATTATCAGGAGTTGAATAAACTTACTGTAAAGAATCGTTACCCATTATCCAGAATCGATGACTTATTCGACCAACTTCAAGGTTCAAATGTCTACTCAAAAATCAACTTAAGATCAGGTTATCATCAATTGAGAGTGAGGGATGAAGATATTCCTAAGACTGCTTTCAGAACAAGATATGGACACTATGAATTTCAAGTGATGCCATTTGGTTTAACTAACGCACCTGCTGTATTCATGGATCTCATGAATCGTGTGTGTAAACCATACTTGGATAAATTTGTGATAGTGTTCATCGATGATGTTCTCATCTACTATCGTAACGAAGAAGAACACGCAAATCATCTGAGATTAATCCTATAATTACTCAAGAAAGAGAAGTTGTATGCCAAGTTCTCCAAATGTGATTTCTGGATTCTTATTGTGCAATTTCTTGGACACCTAATTGATAGTCAAGGATTTTATGTTGACCCCGTCAAGATTGAAGCAGTTAAGAACTGGGCATCTCCCACTACACCCACGGAAGTTCGTCAATTCTTAGGACTCGCCGGCTATTACCGAAGATTCATCCAAGGTTTCTCAAAAATTGCAAAGCCTTTGACTAAATTAACCCAGAAAAACAAGAAGTATATCTGGGAAAAAGATCAAGAGACGGCTTTCCAATTGCTAAAACAAAAACTTTGTGAAGCTCCAATCTTAGCATTACCAGAAGGAAACGATGACTTTGTCGTTTACTGTGATGCATCTCTTCAAGGTCTGGGAGCAGTATTAATGCAAAAAGAAAAAGTCATTGCATATGCGTCCCGACAACTCAAGCCTCACGAAGAAAACTACACCACTCATGATCTTGAATTAGGAGCAGTCGTATTCGCTCTTAAAATCTGGAGACACTATCTATACGGTACAAAGTGTACAGTTTTCACTGATCACAAAAGCCTTCAACATATTCTTCATCAGAAAGAATTAAACATGAGGCAACGCCGTTGGTTAGAATTGCTTGCAGATTACGATTGTGAGATCCGCTACCATCCTGGAAAAGCAAATGTCGTAGCAGATGCCTTAAGCCGGAAGGAACCACTCCGAATCAGATCATTGATCATGACCCTTCACCCAAAATTACCAACTCAAATCCTCGAAGCTCAAACCGAAGCAATCAAGGAAGAAAACATCAAAGCCGAAAACCTACGAGGGATGGACAAATCATTTGAAATTCATCCTGATGGAACTCGTTGTATCAAAAATCAAAGTTGGCTACCACTTTTCGGTGGTTTGAGAGACTTAATCATGCATGAGTCTCATAAATCGAAGTATTCCATTCACCCAGGTTCTGACAAAATGTACCAGGATCTAAAGAAACTCTATTGGTGGCCTAACATGAAGGCAATCATCGCGGAATATGTTGGCAAATGTTTAACATGTTCTAGAGTTAAGGTAGAATGTCAAAAGCCATTCGGCTAATTGGTACAACCAGAGATTCCTATGTGGAAATAGGAAAGAATAACAATGGACTTCGTTACAAAACTTCCCAAAACATCAAACGGACATGACACAATTTGGGTCATTGTCGATCGCCTTACAAAATCCGTACATTTCATATCTACCCGAGAGACAGATAGTATGGAAACCCTTACCAGGTTGTACATCAAAGAAATAGTCTCCCGGCATGGTGTGCCAACATCCATCATCTCGGATCGTGATAGTCATTGCACATCCAGATTCTGGCAATCACTACAAAGTGCCTTGGGTACTTAATTAGACATGAGTATGGCATATCATCCCGAAACCGATGGACAAAGTGAAAGAACCATTCAAACACTCAAAGACACACTTCGAGCCTATGTCATAGACTTTTGAAAAGGATAGGAAAGACACTTACCATTGGTGGAATTCTCTTACAATAACAGTTATCATGCTAGTATTAAGGCAGCACCGTTTGAAGCACTCTATGGTCGAAAGTTCAGATCACCTATTTGCTGGGCCAAAGCTGGAGATGTCCAACTCACAGGACCAGAAATAATTCATGAAACCACTGAAAAGATAGTGCAAATTCGACAACGCTTGCAGACTGCAAGAGACCGGCAAAGAAGTTACGCCAATGTGAGACGAAAGTCTTTAGAATTTCAAGTTGGAGATCGTGTTATGTTGAAAGTATCACCTCGTAAAGGTGTCATCCAATTCGGAAAACGAGGAAAGCTTAATCCCCGGTACATTGGACCATTCAAAATCCTTGAACGGATTGGTCCAGTGGCATATAAACTTGAGCTTCCTAAAGAACTCAGTAATGTCCACAATACCTTCTACGTTTCTAATCTAAAGAAATGATTATCTGACGAATCCCTTATCATTCCAATGAAAGAGCTTTGACTCGATGATAAACTCAACTTTGTGGAAGAACCAGTGAAGATCATAGATCGAGAAGTTAAACAACTGAAACAAAGTCATATTACTATAGTCAAAGTACGATGGAACTCTAAAAGAGGACCAGAATTTACATGGGAACGCGAAGATCAAATTCGTGCCAAGTATCCACATCTGTTTTCAAACATCACTCTAGCATCCAACTAAATCTTGGGACGAGATTTCTTTCAAGGAAGGGAGACTATAATAACCTGCAATTTTCATCAATGTAAATATCCATCTATTAAATTAGATGCAATGTAATATCCCTCTATTATAAATATATCACCTTCTTACAGGGAAATTTTTTGCTTTATCTCATTATGCAACGTAACTTGCATCTCTAAAGTAAACGAGCTCACGCAACCTCTATCAATGCCATCTATATCTATGTTTATATCATGTAAACATCCTAATATGTCAAGTCTATATCCTAATATTATTTTTACTAAGTACATTATCCATTTAACGTACTTTTCAAAACGTTATATCAAAACAAGCATTAAAGGTTAACGTTTACATCAAAACCCTAATTATATGTAATGTATACATATAAAATGAATGTGTAAGCCTTAAAATGCACAATTTGTGAATCATATTTTCTCTCCAAGTTAATGTACAACTCATTTAAGCTCAATGTACAAGTCAATAATGCCTAAAAACTTAATTTGGTCATTTAAGCTCCTAAACCAAGTTTAAACTTTACACCACTTTAGCACAAGGTACAAGTAATTAATTCATGACTCCTAAACCCTAATATATCTCTAATCTTAACCCTAATCCATATTTTAAAACCCTAAACCATAAAACAAAACCCTAAACCTTAATTTCACATAAACCTTAAAACTAAATCCTAAAACCTAAAACTAAGCCCTAAACCCTAATCCTAAACACTAAACCATAATCCTAACACTTATCCTAAACCTTAATCTATCTTAAACCCTAACCCTAACTCGATCTAAACACTTAAAAATCCTAAACCAAACCCGGCACCACTTTTCTTTCCTTTTTGACCCATTTTACACCCAAGCTAGCAACCAAGCACCTCAAGCACCTCTATGACTCACCAAGTAGCTTACAAGCACCTCCATCGCCACCCTTAAGTACCAAGGCTTATAGAACACCTTCTTGTCACCACCTTATAGCCGTGACCCTCAAAACACCTTCCACCTTTCATTGCTACTCTTCTAGCTCTCAAGACTCATCCTACTAGCCCCTCTTAGTCACCTTAACTATCCTTGACACTAATCAAACTCAAAACTTAAGCACCAAGGGTGTTTTCACCTTATAAATACATGAACCAAAGCACCCTTTTCATTTCATCCCACACTTCTCATCTCATACCCTCAAATGGAATTCTAGCCTTCCATATTAGCAATAGAAGATCAAGAGAAGTCCTTAAGCTCAGAATAGAAGCAAAGAATCAAGAAAAACAAAGCTTTGAAGTTGTTCCTAGGCGTACGAACCCGAAAAACCTCATTTTGACCCATTTTAGCTCAAGTAAGCCTAAGATCTTGTTCCATAATCTTATATTATGTACAATAATGTTCATAATACTCTTAAGATCATATACGAACTCTTTTTTGAAGCTTTGAATCCTCAAACCCATGTGTTTTTGATAAAAACCTAAAAAATGACCCGTTTTGATTTTCTAGCTAACGGATCCTTTTTCTAAAACTTTTGTTATGTTAAAACTTCTTATTTTAGCTTATACTAATAAGCTATAACCTGAAAATATCATTTGGAATATTAAAATAACCTGGCATGGCTTTTTGGACTTGTTTTGCAAAAGTTTTCATGCATAGGGGTATATATCGTAACTTTCTGAAATTTATAACTAAAGGGGCTGAAAATGTCATTTTCTTAAAGTTATAACTATAAGGACCTATTTTGCCAAGTTTCAAAGTTAAAGGTTTAATATATATATATATACTTTTTATATAAAGGACTAAACTTGTAAAAGTTTATAAACCAAGGATATATATTGCCAATTTTGCAAACTTATAAAATATAATATTTTTATATTAATTATAAAATATATATTATTCTAGCTTTTGAAGAAATTTAAAACTATAATGTATCACATTACTAGGGAGCTTCATGTAAGGGGTTTCATTTGGGTATACGTTTTGACAAGTTTGTTGGATTTACAATTTAAAGTGTCCTGGCTCCTCAAACATTTACTACATGATCTCTGAATTATGATGGCCCGAACAATGATACAATATTTCCATAATAAATCTAATCAAAGTGATATTTCATTATGACATAAAACATATCCAATCAAACTAAGACTTGACATATTACCCAGGTTGTGTGACGAAGCCGTTACTTTCATTTCATATACTTTTGCCATCAATCAGATTTTACTGTACAGTTAAGGTGAGTTCATAGCCTCGCATTCAATCTTTTAAAATGTTTCATAAAACTGCGAGGGGGATACATGCTATAAACCATAAATGCAAGTATTTTTTTGTATGCTGTCCTGATACATTATTGCCTAAGTCCTTACTTTTGGCATTAAGTTCCCACTATCATGAACCGTTAATTACTCATCGGGGTAAGCGCGAATGCTGTGAATAGATCTATTTAGGACTGGACTCCCTGTTGGTGTACCTATACTATCGGTAACCAATAGCACACATTTGAATAACTTTACATGTGCTTTGGCAAAGACACCCGTTGGGGAAATTATTTGTGGTTATTGATTCACCTAAGGCTTCAGTGTCATGAGCTTAGGGCAATAATATTGTTTTCCATGATAATTGTACATGCATGAAATTATTACAAACTATGGGTGTATAACAACGTAACCTACTATTGAACTTGTATTCAAACTACTTTACTTAAACCTATGAATTTCACTCAACCTTTGTGTTGACTTTTTAGCATTCTTATCTTAGGTAATTGAGCAACTTAAAGCATGAAGTGGCACGGACTTAAAGATGGCTAAACTGTTATCATTCAAACTTTATATTTTCATGTAGATTTTAGGACCTCACTTTTTGTAAAAACTCTGATGAATAAATGAATGATAACTAAATTTTCCTAAAACATCTATTTACGATTCGTTTTCTATGATTATGACTGTTGTACTGTGAAATAATACCCCAGATTAGCTTCCGCTGCTATATGTCAAAAATGGGGGTGTTATAGTTTTTCTGTCCTTTGTTGTGTCCCAGGAAAGATTTTTCTTAGACATGTCGAAACCTTCCATTCGATCATTCGGAGCTCCATTGGTTGCTACTTCTCTTGCTTCAATCCAAGTGTAAGTCTTCTCCATCAGACCCTTGTAAGTGGTTGGGAGGTATGTGGAGAGAAACTCCACCAAGCTTCTTATTTACAGCCCATGAACAAATCCAGAAATATGCTGGTCCTCGTGTAAACCCAAAATCTGAAAAGTATCATCTATGTACCTCGTGGCGAAGGCTCTAGTGCTTTCGCCTTCTCTTTGCTTAATGTTATGTACTGCGAGATGCGTCTTTGTAAATTTCTTTTGCTGGCTAAAGTGTGACCGGAATTTTGCCTTCAAATCCTCGTAGTTAAGGATGTTACCTACTTTCTAACTATTCCACCATATTCGGGCAGAGTCTTTGAGGGTGTATGTAAACATGTGGCAGGCTACGAGCATTGCCTATTTTTGCATGCGGATGGCCCCTTCGAAAAGGTGTAAGTAGTTATCAGGATCCCCTTTTCCGTTATAGGATCCTAAGTGAGAAGGCATTTTTATTCCATCTAGAAGAGGATAGTCCTTAATCCAACAAGCAAACAGGGTTACGCAACCAGTTGGGTCTGCGAAGAGACCCACGGTGCTTGGGTTTAGGTAGGCAGATATATTTGGCTGTGTACACATAGATTGTATGTAGAAGGGATAGGTATTGGTGGGAGTAGCCGTAGGATACATAAACCCGTTATAGGGAGGCATATTGCTATTTGTAAGGGCCTGTGGAACATACCCTCCTTGTGGGTGTTGGGCAGAGGTTCCCTCAAAAGAGGGGTTACCACTCGGAGCATAAGAAGATAGTTCGGAAGTTGCCCGTTAGTAACACCCATAAAGGGTTGAGAATAAGGGTTAACATGAGTAGGAATAAGTCCATTGGGTGGATGTAAATTATTAGGTATGAAAGGTTGAGCATTATGTGAGAGATGCGTACCATTAGGGGGGGGAGATTCCCTCCTATGTTAGTCGAAGGTTGATGGCCTTCATATACGAAGGTCAAATATGATTGTAAAGGCTGACCATTCTCACTCCTTCCTAAGTGGGCTGCCAAAAGTGGAGGGAGATTTGTTCCTTGACTTCTATTCCTTTCTGTTCCAAACTCCGAAGGTCTTCCTCCTTCAGAATTTCTTTCTACCCTGCCCCCTTCCCTATTTGGGGTGTCTTCGAATTCCACAACCCTTTCTCTTTATCTTTGAGTCTTAGGAGAACTCATATGGAGGACTGGAGTGGTTTCTCTGACTCGTATGGACCTCGACTCCATCTCCCTTTCTTCGTCATACTCCTCACTGAAGTATTCCAGTTTAGTGGGGAGGTCTTCATTACGTATCTACTTCCGTCGTTCCTTTAAGAGGGATCATGGGATCAGGGTTGGTTGAGATGGAAGCACGATGTGTGAGTGGTGTGTTTTCAGGAGTTGTGGCAATAAACACGGAGGAAGTTATAGGTGGTAGTTCATTAGCATTAGGACTGGGTATTGGGGTTAATGTCAAAAATCCCAGTGGTGGCGTCATTTCTCTCCCATTTGTCATGCCAGAAAAGTTGGTTGAATGGTTTGAAGGTTGTTGACTTGGTTTAGACGGGACTAATTAATGCAGGTCCCATAGATGGTGCCACTGATTGTGCAAATATGGACACGATCAGGCTTCGATGGGGATTAAAGAGTTCTTAGGGTGAATGCTCGATTGCCAAGTCTTGTATAACCCGTAACAACACAAATGGAAACACTACCTTAAGTGAGGCGCAAGGGGTGTCCCTATGAATCACCTCCAGTGTGAGAGTAAGTATGTGCTTTTGAGAGTAATGGATGTATGAAAAGTAGACAAGTATGTGTGAAAAACGTAAAACATATCTGAAGACCTTGCCATCTATTTATAGGTAGAGAAATAGGCTATAGCAAGGCATTGCACATAAATCAGTGATCGTAGAGGTGTTCCACGATTTAAGGGGTGATTACAAGGTTGTGTACCATGATCTTTGTCTTGGCGGGTAAACCTTGATAGAGAGGGAGAACATGGGTTTAGACTTGACGAAGTCTTGACCTTTGCCCTAGTTTCATCAAAGACCCACCGCGAAGGTTGTAGGGCTTCGCGTGGCCATTTCTCATACTGGTAACCATTGCGAAGATGATTTTATGCCACTAGAAACTATTCAAAGGTTCCTAGGTATAATTGGGAGTAGATCCCAATCGAGCTCGAAGGGGAGGTATTCGAGTAGTAGAGGAGGGTACATCATCAGCAACCAAATCTTGACGAATGACAAAGCCATATTCGTCCATATCTGTTGTTTATTATTAACATTCAAATGCAGGTACAAACGTCGGTGTTGCAGCCTCATTCTAGCTAAGTCGGATTCATTACCACATACTCATACTCAAGCTTTAAAAGTCAATCATTCAACATCAAGACTGTTACTGCTGAACAAGAATGTAATCGGTCAGAAAGCTCAAAGTTCATGTCATATTACTCTTCTGCAACTCTAACAGTCATGAATTTCCTCAATGTCATCAAAGATTTTCAAAGTCAAACAAGATAGGGGAGATTGTTAGCCTTATGAAGAAGAGGAGATTGGGAGCTTTCAAGACAAGTATGAGCATGTCGGTCAAGAGCACAAGTTGATCACGAAAGTGAAAACAAGATGATTCAAGACAAGGAGATGATGCAAGATTAAGATCTTAAGAACTAAAAGTCAAAAGACGAAGGCTCAAGATCAAGATCATAAAGCATGAAGGAACAAAGCCATTACAAACAAGAAAAGACGAAGACAAGTCTGAAGAAGGAAAAGCACAAGAGTCAAATCAAGATAACTTCAACACTGAGCAAGATAAAGTCAAAACAAGTCGACCTCAA
>BQNB010086528.1:0-16884 GCA_026074375.1 Tanacetum coccineum | reverse complement strand
TGTATTTTGCTTGAATTTTCATTATCTGTGATAATTGTCCCTTTTAAGTCTAAATTGTTTTTTTTTGCATGTCACCTTTAAGTTATTGTTTGCATTTTAAGTTTGAGTGCAAGCCTGTGTTTGAGGTTTTAGTTTATACCATCATTTGTCAATTTTCTTTTTCATATCAGTTTAAAAAAAAACCTCACAAGTCCTTTTTCTAGCCAAGATTTAGGGTAGTTAACACATGATTTAGGATCTGATTTTGAGGATACCCTAGTAGCTTTTAGGATAGACTTTACCTGTTTCAGCTTATGTTTCATTTTACAGCTTATTTTCTTGGCTTATTTAAGCCTGCAAGTTATGGTTTAGGACTGCCAAAATCTTAGAAATCCCAATATTTTCATAATCTGTTTTACCCCTTTTTAGCTTATAGCCTATTTAGAAATGCTTATTTTAGGTTAGTAGTGGCTTATCTAGTGTAGTTTAGGCCTTTAGCAGCTTATCTAGTTTGATTTCAGCTTATTGCAGCTTTTTAAGCTTATTCAGTTTAGGAGATTTAGTAATATTCCATATTAGTGATTCTGCCCTTTTCCTTATAGCTTATCTTGCTTATTAGTTGTTCAAATTGTTTATTTATGCTTGTTTTGGATTCTCAGTAGTATTAGCTTATTGCATGTCTATTTTTAGCCATTAGCTTATTCATTAAGCCCATTAAAAGGTTGTTTAAAAATGGTTGTTTAACCTTTTAAGCAAACTGTCAGCTTATTTGCTCATTTCTGGGCTTATTATTGCTTTTCAAAAATAATTTTCAATTTTAAAAATGCTTATTTTCAGTTTATCAAAAAAGTTGTTTAAAAAGTTTTCAAAAATAAAAAAATTGGGGTGTAGGGGAAGTCAAGGGTGAGCAAGGCTCGAACCCGAGACCTCCCACATAATACCCCAACGCTTTAACCATTGCACCAAACCAGGGCTATCTGCCCATTTTCCTTTCACTTTATTTTTATACCCTTTTTAGCTGTTTTGCTTATCAGCTCTTTGTAGCTTATTTCCAGCTTATTTATAAGCTGTTTTTCAAAACTCTTATTTATATAGCTTAAAGTATTTTCTTGCATTTTTCCAGAATTTTCCCATTTAGTATACTATTTTTATTAATTTTTTAGATTAAAAGTGTTTTTAATTCATATTAAATAAAATAAAAGTCAGAAAAATATAAATCTTTTTTATAAAATTTTCTTTTATCATTTAGGACTTAGGAAAATTAAATTTGCTTTCGTAGGGTTAAATTTGTAGAATTTAGGTTTATAAAGAACGAGATTTGGTCCCGTTCTCATTTTCTTCATTATTTTACTTTAATTGCTTACGTTTTTGGTTTACTTTTATTTGTTCTTGCATTTTAGTCATTTAGGATTTATAAAAAGTTAAAAAATCATTTTAGGATTAAATTTTGATAATTTAGGGTTTTCGAGGTGCGTTGTTAATTCCCGTAAACGTTTTTAATTTCGTTTTTGCTTTCGTTTTATGTTTAAGTTGCTCTTTACTTGTTTTTCTCCTTAGAATTAGAAAACCCAATCAAAATCTTTTTATATTCAAACATCAAATATCAAACCGACTTTCGACTCTCCATTGCACGCCTCGTTGGGAGAACGAACCGGGTGATCACTTGCCCGAAATCATTTATATCATACCCGTGAGTTTGTTGACCTTTTTCCTAAAGGGTTGACTTGGTTGACTTGCGGGGATTTTATATTTGATATTTTATTATACTATTTAATATATAATTACCCCTAAAAAGGTGATTATCATGTCCTTATGGAGCCGGCCACTTGGAAGGTTCTAGGGGCTGTCTAGGTTCGATGGATGTAGGGATAAGGAGAAGAGAATGGCGATAAGGATTGGAGGTTTTATGATAAGACTTAAACACTAGCTTTTTAATCTTATCACAAGTAAGGTTTGAGGGCTTTATAAAACCCTCACCCCCTTGCTCATTTGCATGGCACAACAGATCCAAGAACACACAAAACTCCTATCTTCTACCTTCCATTAAAATCAGACGCAATACTAAACCTTAAATAGGGTTTTATTGATTTCCGGTTCATCTACACACTTTCTGTCCAGATTCGGTGAGCCTCTTTGAGGGTTTTCGAATTGTGATTTGATCCCAAGCTGTTCCAGAAGGTGTTGAGCTTTGGTTTAATTGTTCTCAAGGCGTGAGAACCAATAGAAGCAAGCTAGGATTCGTGGTTTTGGTTTTTGGTTGAAATCTGCCATTTTCGGTAGAAACCGAATTCGGTGAAAACCATTTTCTTTCAACCTGATTTTTGGTGCCAAATACAAGAGTAGTTTTGGGTACTTTGTTCAGGAGTATTTAGTATACAAAGGTTGTTTGGGATACACGTGAAGTGGAACTAGCATCCGTGCGTGCTTATTGACGTGTTTGTGTGAGTTCTCGTAGAGGTAGAAACTTATCCACTAAGTTTCAATTGTTATTGACTTCAAGGGTTAGTTTTCTTGTTTACCTTTTGTTTATTTATTGTGTGTTAACTATATGAACCAAACATGATCCATATCCGATGCGTACTCGTAGTGTTAATGGTTAATTGATTACCAAATCCCAACAGTGGTATCACGAGTCAACTCATTTGGTGTTTTATGGGTTACACACATGATTAAACACGCTAGGGCTGCATGAAATCAAGTTTTATTTATTGTTTTATTGGAAAATTATGGCAATTATATGCAATACTTACCATAAATAATGAATAAACACCTAGAATCAACACAAATGTAACTTGATAAAAAGAGAATAGATTAAAATTAATGATTAATTAAGCTGCCATGTTATTCTATTCTTGTTTTTATCTCGGCCTTAAGACTCATTCAATCATGCTATATGATGGATGTGGCGATCTAGGTACTTTAGTAGAAAACCTAGTGAGAGTCTTATGGTTCTCCAATTAGGGAAGACTCTTTTGAGAACTCGAGGCATTATGTGATTTACTGCTTTCAATATAGAGTATGTCTTCACTTCTACTCCAATTTTCTGTCTGTTTTAATTGCTTATATGTGATATGCCATGTGATGCTTAATATTTGCAAATAGACTTTATGAAACTCTTAAAAACGGACTAATACTTAAAGAGAAATTTGGTTGTACATGTCTAATATTAAGCATACTCCTTGTGACTTGTTATGTGTTATTTGCGAAACGGGGGTTTTTGGACAAATTTAATACGGACATTAAACTATGAAATTTGATTTCTTGTGAACTTTTAGTTTTTATGTGCGCAATATGGGGTTGAATTGATCTTTAATCTTATCCCGCCCCACTACATGCTTCGGCATATGAGGGAATTATTGGAATTACTTGTGTCTTCGGACGCAAGTAGGAGTACAATATAGGGTTTGATCAATTTGTAATCCCACCATATTGGCAACTATAAAACTAATGTTAACAAAAGGGGTTTCTTAACATACAATAGCATCATTAGTCAATTGGAAGTACGGCTCACCCATTGTTGGACAAACTACAAGAGAAGTTTAAGGCGGGTGGAAGTAAGGTTCCCCAAAAGAAGTCAGGTTTTTAATACGCTTCGCGCTGACCTGTTTCTCCGCTTCTTTGTGCGTCCAAAATGGAGCTACCGAGAACATTTGACAAAATGATGTCTATACCAAAAAGGTTAACAAAATGTTTTCTTAACTTTGTGCTACAAGTTGTTTTGCATGCTTCTTGTACACGATTTTGTCACATTTATGTGTATACCCTTATGTGAAATTTTAAGTCTATGCCAGCCAAAACTAGAACACGTGCATTTGGATTGTCTTCTCTGGTCAGACCTCAGGGCCTTTCCAACCCATGGCGAATTTTTTCCATTGGTCAGACCTTTGTCAATTTTCGCATGTTCTTTTTTGGTGGACTTAAATCGAGTTACCTAGTCAGACCTTGGACCCGAGGCATAAGATGAGACCAAATATGCTTTTGACATTACTATAAGAGTTACTAACGTCACTAGTCTCATAAATCTAAAAGTTGCATTCCATGCAATTAACGCTCGTCGCTTACCTCTTGCCCCACTTGTTTACACGTTGGTCAGACCTCCGGTAATAAGTGGGAGGTCAAGTTGGATCTTAGTCTTATTAGTAATTAATTGGGTAGTTAATTCTTTTAAGAATTTAATTATCGACAATACTAATATTTGAACTTTTTCTAATTGTAAATGACAACCTCGTCATCTAACAAAAACTGACTGGACCCAACTTTATTGATTGGTATCGACAACTTAGGATTGTACTATCAATTGAGGATAAGTTGAATTACCCAGAGCATCCACGTCCTCATGCTCCTGTAGCTCCAGAGGGTCAGCAAGTTGCTCCTGAAATCATTGCAGCTCATACTTCTTAGATTAAAGAATCAAAAGAGATTGATGGACTCATTCTCATGACTATGAAACCAGAGATCCAATGAAATTTGGAAAACCTCCATGCTAATGACATGCTAAAGGAGTTAAAACTCTATTTGCTCAACAAGCAGAGCAGGAGCTTCTTCAGACTACGCGAGATTTTCATTCTTGCAAGCAAGAAGAAGGGCAGTCTGTCAGCTCTTACGTTTTGAAAATGAAGAGCTATATAGACAATCTAGAGCGTTTGGGGAACCCCGTGACACTTGGCCTTGCAGTGAGTCTGATTTTGATCGGTCTACGCAAGGAATTTGATGGTTTTGTGCAGAATTATAATATGCACAGCTTGGGGAAGATAGTTAATGAGTTGTATGCTATGCTAAAGCTCCATGAGCAAACTCAGCCAAAAAACAACGCTCCTGCTCTTCATGCTATTCGAGCAGGTAAAGTCCAGAAAGTGAACAAGCACAAAAAACCGCAACCCCAAATGGATGTTAGGGGACAAAATCAAGGGAAGAGGAAAAATAAGCTCGCTTATGCTCCTAAGCCCAAGATTCCCCCTCCACCCTAAAGGGAAGATCCCGTAAAGGACTCAATCTGTCATGAGTGTGGTGAGACAGGACATTTAAAGAGAAATTGTCCTCAGTATTTAGCCGAGTTGCTGAAGAAGAAAAATAACACAGCTTCAGGAGCTGGTGGTTTAGGTATCTTCACTATAGAACTCAATACTTTTTTTAATAGATCATGGATCTATGACACTGGTTGTGGCACTCATATTTGTAATAAAACGCAGGGTCTAAGGGCAAGTAGGAAACTGAAGCCGGGGGCTCTTAGCTTGTACGTAGGCAATGGTCAACGTGAAGCTATTGAAGCAATTGGCATTTTTTATTTATGTCTCCCGAGTGGATTAGAGATTGTTTTGAACAATTGTCATTATGCTACCTCTATTACTAGAGGAGTAATTTCTATTTACTGTTTGTACGAAGATGGTTTTATTAACCGCTTCGTGAATAATACAATTCAAGTTTCTAGGAATAACATGGTTTATTTTAGTGCTATCCCAAGGGATGGTATTTTTGAAATTGATTTGTCTAATTCTTATGTAAATGAAAGTTCTATATATACTGTAAGCAACAAAAGAGCCAAGTTAGACTTGGACTCTGCTCTCTTATGGCATTTTCGTCTTAGACACATTAGCAAGAAACACATTGAGAAGTTGCAACATGATGGACTTCTCAATTCGACTGACCTTAAGGCTTTTGACAAATGTGTCCCTTGTATGTCTGGAAAGATGGCAAGGAAACCTTACACACATCAAGTGGAAAGGGCCAAAGACTTACTTGGACTAATATACACTGATGTATGTGGCCCATTTAAGATCATGTCAAGACAAGGAGCAAGCTACTTTATCACTTTCATAGACGACTTTAGTCGTTATGGTTATGTTTACTTGTTAAAGCATAAACATGAAGTGTTTGAAACTTTCAAAGTATTTCAAAAGGAAGTAGAAAATCAACTCGGTAAGACCATAAAATTGCTACGTTATGATCGTGAAGGCGAATATATAAGTCAAGAGTTTTTGGATCATCTGAAGGATCATGGGATTATCACCCATCGTACTCCTCCTTACATTCCACAACGCAATGGTGTGTCGAAGAGGAGAAATAAAACCCTACTAGATATGGTTCGATCCATGATGAGTTAAACAACTCTTCCAAAGTCCTTTTGGGATTATGCCCTTGAGACTGCTGCACGCATTCTCAATATGGTTCCAACTAAGAAGGTTGAAAAGACACCATACGAAGTATGGCATGGGCAAGCCCCTAAGTTGTCTTACTTAAAAGTTTGGGGTTGTGAGGCACTTGTTAAGCGAGATACTCTTACCAAGCCTGACAAGTTAGAACCCAGGTCTATTAAGTGTATCTTCATAGGATACCCAAAGAAAACAATGGGATATTCTTTCTACTACCCACCTGAGAACAAAGTACTTGTTGCTCGGAATGCTGAATTCCTAGAGAATAGTATTATAACTCAAAAAGCAAGTGGGAGTCTAGAAGATCTTGAAAATATTCAAGAAGAAGATATGCATCCTTCTATAAACACTAGCTTAAATCATGAAGATGATGATCTAGAAATAGATGAACCTCAAAGTGATATCATTCCCATTCGTAGGTCCACAAGGATACGAAATGCCCCAAATCGTATGTGCTTACACATCGATGCTGAGGAGCATGAGTTAGGGGATCTTGGTGAACCTGCTAACTATAAAGCTGCATTGTTAGACCCTGAGTTTGATAAATGGCTGAGTGCTATGAATGTGGAAATGCAATCCATAAAAGACAACAAAGTTTAGGACTTAGTTGATCTTCCTCCTAACAGCAAAACCGTTGGCAGCAAGTGGCTCTTCAAGAAGAATACCGACATGGATGGAGTTGTACACACCTATAAAGCTCGTCTTGTGGCGAAGGGCTATACTCAAACCCCAAGGATTGATTATGAGGAAACCTTCTCTCCTATTGCAGACATTAGAGCTATTAGGATTCTTATAGCCATAGCCGCATTTTATGACTTTAAGATTTGGCAAATGGATGTCAAGACTGCCTTCCTTAATGGATATCTCTCTGAAGAGGTCTACATGGAGCAACCTGAAGGTTTTGTCAATCCAAAATATCCAAACCAAGTATGCAAGCTGAAGCGTTCTATTTATAGGCTTAAGAAATGTTGGAAACACGAAAAGTGTCGGTCACTTCCAAGTTGTAACAGGTCTTAGCTCGTAGTTAGTATAATGATTAGATTAGTAATCTAGTCCGGCCCAAGGCACATGAACTAGGCCCATGGCCGGCCAATGTAAGACTATTTATATGCCCTCTCCTAGTCTTGGAGAGGGTTGGTTGTTCCATTTTTCCATTCACTTCATTAATACATTCATCCATTTTCCA
The DNA here is from genome assembly GCA_026074375.1 of Tanacetum coccineum. Taxonomy (NCBI): domain Eukaryota; kingdom Viridiplantae; phylum Streptophyta; class Magnoliopsida; order Asterales; family Asteraceae; genus Tanacetum; species Tanacetum coccineum. Next base: position 9,570 of record BQNB010086528.1, on the reverse strand, counting down.
TCCATTTTCTCTCTAACATCACAACCCACATCTCACTCTTGTTCTTGGTTGATCACAAAAGTGTCGGTCACTTCCAAAGTTGTAACAAGTCTTAGCTCGTAGTTAGAATCAGGATTAGATTAGTAATCTAGTCCGGGATGGTGTTGTATTAACTGCTTCGTGAATAATACAATTCAAGTTTCTAGGAATAACATGGTTTATTTTAGTGCTATCCTAAAGGATGGTATTTTTGAAATTGATTTGTCTAATTCTTATGCAAATGATAGTTCTTTATATACTATAAGCCAACTAAAGAGCCCAGTTTGACTTGGACTCTGCTCTCTATGTGGCATTGTCTCTTCGGACACTCAGCAAGAAACGCATTGAGATGTTGCAACATGATGGACTTCTCAATTCAACTGACCTTAGGGCTTTTTGAAAAATGCGCCTCTTGTAGGTCACAGAAAGTTAGCAAGGAAAACTGACAACACATAAGTGGGAAAGGGCTCTAAAAAAAGACTTACTTGGACTAATACACACTGATGTATGTGGCCCATTTAAGATCATGTCAAGACAAGGAGCAAGCTACTTCATCACTTTCACTGACGACTTTAGTCGTTATGGTTATGTTTACTTGTTTAAGCATAAACATGAAGTGTTTGAAACTTTCAAAGTGTTTCAAAACAGGAAAGTATAAAATCACTCGGTACAGACCATTAAATCGGCTATCGTTCTAGGTTGCGTGGGGATTCGCGAGTGTATATGAGTCAAGAGTTTTTGGTCATCTAGGTGTGTGGTGGGCGGGTAATCATGGGTTTTATCGCCTATTCGTACTACTCCTTACACCACCACAACACAATAGTGTGTCTGAGAGGAGAAATAGAACCCTATATATGGTTCGATCCCAATGATGATGAGTTCAATAAACAACTCTTCCAAAAGTTTCTATTGGGGATTTATGCTCTTTGAGACTGTTTGCACGCATTCTCATATGGTTTCCAACTAAGAAGGTTTTTGAAGACACCATACGAAGTATGGCATGGGCAAGCCCCTAAGCTGTCTTACTTAAAAGTCTAGGGTTGTGAGGCACTTGTTAAGCGAGATATTCTTACCAAGCCTGATAAGTTAGAACCCAGTCTTATTAATATCTTTATAGGATACCCAAAGAAAACAATGAGATATTCTTTCTACTACCCACCCGAGAACAAAGTCCTTGTTGCTCGGAATACTGAGATCCTAGAGAATAGTCTTATAACTCAAGAAGCAAGTGGGAGTTTAGAAGATCTTGAAATTATTCAAGAAGAAGATACACTTCCTTTCTATAGTACACTAGCTTACATCATGAAGAGGATGATCTAGAAATAGATGAACCTCAAAGTGATATATTCCCATTCGTAGGTCCACTAAGGACACGAATCGCCCCAATCGTTTTTTTTCGTATGTGCTTATACATCGATGCTGAGGAGCATGAGTTAAGGGATCTTGGTGAACCCGCTAACTATAAAGCTGCATTGTTAGACCCTGAGTCTGATAAATAGCTAAATTTTATGAATGTGGAAATGCAATCCATGAAAGACAACGAAGTTTGGGACTTAGTTGATCTTCCTCCTAACGGCAAAACCGTTGGTAGCAAGTGGCTCTTCAAGAAGAAGACCGACATGGATGGAGCTGTACACACCTATAAAGCTCGTCTTGTGGCGAAGGGCTATACTCAAACCCCAGGGATTGATTATGAGGAAACCTTCTCTCCTATTGCAGACATTAGAGCTATTAGGATTCTTATAGCCATAACATCATTTTATGACTATGAGATTTGGAAAATGGATGTCAAAAATGCATGCATCAATGCTTATCTTTCTGAAGAGGTCTTACATGGAGCATCTGAAAGGTTTTTTTCAATCCAAAATATCACCAAACGAGTATTGCAAGCTGAGGCGTTCAATTTCGGGCTTAAGCAAGAATCAACGCAATAGAATAAGCGATTTGATGATGAAATAAAGAAAATTTGGTTTCACTCAAAATCGTGATGAGCCATGTGTATATCTAAAAGCTAGTGGGAGTAATGTCACTTTCCTAATCTTGTATGTCGATGACATATTAATCATGGGAAACAACATTCCAATGTTACAAGATGTAAAATCCTACCTTGGAAGGTGTTTTGCTATGAAAGATTTAGGTGAAGCTGCATATATTCTTAGAATCAAGATCTACAGAGATAGATCACGGCGGTTAATTGGTTTGTGTCAAAGTGCTTATATCGAAAAAATCTTAAAGCGATATCACATGGAGAATTCCAAACGTGGAAGTATCCCCATGCAAGAACAAAAAACCCTGCTTCCAGACGCACTACATAATATAAAAAAAGCTTAGATTGAGTAAATCACAAGGTACTTCAACACCTGCTGAGGTTTAAAGCGCATGCAAAATGTTCCATATGCCTTGGCTGTGGGTTCTATTATGTATGCTGTGAGATGTACTCGCCCTGATGTTGTGTTCGCTCAGAACATAACAAGCCGATTCCAACAGAATCCAGGTTTTTTGCTACACTGATGCTGGATATCTGACGGATGTTGATGACCTCAAGTCTTAGACTGGATATGTGTTCGTTTTGAATGGAGGTGATGTTGATTGGAAGAGTGCCAAGCAAAGCATTTTCGCTACTTCATCTGTAGAAGCTGAGTATATTGCTGCCTTTGATGCTTCTAAGGAAGCTGTTTGGGTTAGGAAATTCATTTCTGGGCTCGGTGTTGTTCCCATAATTGAAAAACCCATTAATATGTATTGTGATAATATTGGAGCAATTGCTATAGCTAATGAGTCTGGAATCACTAAAGGTGCTAGACATTTTCGTGCTAAAGTTCACTACCTTGGTGATGTTATTGAATTTGGTGACATAAAGTTAGAAAAAGTTCACACAGATGACAACTTAGCTGATCTGTTTACAAAAGCGTTGGCTTTTCCAAAGCATTCAGAACTTACTAGGAGTATTGGAATGCTTCCAGGTAGTAGTCTCATGTAAATCTATGTTTATTAGTTATTTGGATAATTGGGGTTGTAAGATAATTTTATTTTCTAATGAATAAAGATACGAGGTATTTGTTTTCATTCATATAACAATTGTTTATCCTATATTTGCATATTTAATCCTTGAATGATTTATCATTCTAAATATGTCCATTGTCGGTTAACAGTATGGGAGTATTGTTACATAAGACAAATGTAAGTGTTGGTTATATTCTTTGAATATATAGATGATTCCCGCCAAACTCATATGTTACTCACAAGGGATGCGTATTGGACACCCCAACCTTCGAATGTTTACTTTATGGATCCGTTGTCATAAGTAAAATTTTGAAAATGGTTAGTTAAGTCATCCTTAGACTTGAGAATACAAACAAGTTCTGGTATGTGTGGATATCACTTTTTAATTCTATGTCAAACGTTGTCTTAGAAATGGTAGTGATAAAGACTATTATTAGAAGTGATGTAAAGCAGCATTCACAACACTTGTATTCAACAAAGAAATTGTTCCTCCACTTGATGTGCAGAATGATACCTTGGCGCCTCTCTAGAATTAATCAGATAGTTGTTTGGCCAAACCCAAAGGGTAATGCAAGATGATTCTTGATTACATTTGGTATATTTGAATTAAATTCTATAACGAGAATCTAAATGGTTAAACTAAATGGAATGAGTTAGGATCCACATCCATGGTTTAACGATATTTGAACAAAGAGATGATTATAGCTAGAGATAAAATAACCATGCTACTGAGAATGTTTATGAAACTTGATCTCAAACACTTCTAGTTTTAAAAACGAATGTGAGTGTTGCTAGACGTTTTCGTCGTTAGTACACGTGCTATTTGCTACTCCAACTCCCAAGTGGGAGCTGTTGGATTATGTGTGTTGAACTAGCCGAGTACGACTAGAAGTGTGTGAGCCTATTGGGGGCACACACGTTTAAACATTTAGAGCACGTTTTAACTTCACGTAACTAATAAATGTAAACCTTTTAGACATGAACGATTAAGACAAGAACCAAGAGCTGTCCTTGTGAGTGGCCGGTTTTAAATGAAGGTTTTAGAGGGAGTCTAGGTTTGGTGTACCTTTGTGATAAGGGGAAGAGAGCAAGGATAAGTGTTAAAGTCATGATAAGACTTAAACTTTGAGTCTTAAAGTCTTATCATGATTGAGGAGGACTTGAGGCTATTTATACCTCACACCTCAACTCATACACACGTGATAACAACCTAGCAAATAGAAAAAACATTTTCCTTTTCCCTCATTCATTCATAGCCGACTTAACATAAACCTTATTTAGGGTTTTGACTTTTTCGGTTCTCTTTTCTCTTGTTGGTTGATTTTCGGTTACCTTTAAAAGGGTATTGAAGTGTGGTTTGAATCCCTTATTGATCCAGCAAGTGTATGAGTTGGGTTTACTTGTTATCAAGGCGTAATAACAGATAGAATCAATCTAGGGTTGAGTTTGTTGGTTTTCAGTTGTGTTTACCAAATTTTAGTTACAACCGAATTCGGCTAAACCTTTATTGTTTCTTTCTGATTTTCGGTTCTATTCCAAGAGTGGGTTTAGGTGATCGTTTTTCAGTGGGTTTAGGTATACAAAGGTTGTATTGGATACACGTGAGGTTTGGACTAGCATCCGAACATGCTTGTTAGACGTGTTTGTGTGAGCACTCGTAGAGGTGACAATTTAGTCACTAGTTTCATATACTTGGTTACGTGATTTTTGCTGGTGACTACAAGGGTATGTTCCTATTTACCTTTTATGTTCCTTTTGTGTTTTAATGTATGTTAATTGTGTATACTAGACTAGATCAATATCCGCTGCGTACTCGTAAGAGTTAAATGGTTAACTTGATTGTTAAATTCCAACACTCGTAACGCTTATGTTTTTTAAACTATATAGAAACAATATAAAAAAATAAAAAATGAACTATATATAGAAAATATAAACACCTACTGTATAAAATATTATAAAAAATAAAAATAATAAAGAGTCATACGAATTCATGTCGGCCTTGAGCATATGACTTCGATCTTTGGTAGGTGGGGGTCTTGTTCTTGGACCGATTTTGGGCATTCTTCACCGATGAGGCTGCTACTCAAACATAATCCTAACATGTATGCTACTCAACCTTCTATTTTAACAAGAACAATAACAATATATCTAAGAACTTTTATTTTGTATTCATAAGTGTAGCTTGGAGCAAGAATAACGGAATAAACATTTTCAACTTGTGAACATGACTTAATATGAAGGAATATGCATAAGACAACATGTCTGGTCCGTCAAGAGGCTTACGCCTCTGACCGTGTCTGAACGAACCAAAAAAAATAAATGCACTTTTCCCCATGTTCTGTCTGAATAGATCCAAAGGTTGTTAAGAGATTTTCTTTAAAAACAAACACCACCTAAGTCAAATTGTTTCCTTCCATCTCTTTACCAAACCAAATGCCTACTCTTTTTTTCCTATTTCCTTTTGATACAAACTTAGAACATGTTCAATGCTTATGTATTTCAGTAGTCCGGCTGGTCGGTGGAGGTCCAACTGCGGTGGTACGGCTGTGGTGGTCGGTGGTGGTCCAACTGTGGTAGTCCGGCTGTGGTGGTCCAACTGTGGTGCTAACCAAACACACACAAAAAATAAACCTAGAGTTACACAACTAGAATTAAACAAAACAAATTAAAAAACCAAAATTACAAAAAAAACCATTACCTTTACATAATTGAGATGTTGTCAAAATGGTGAAGATTTAGCATAATTAAACAAAACAAGTGCCCAGCTGTGCGGGAGTGTGGTGTTTTCGTGTATGTTTTTGTCAAAATGGTGGTAATTTTGTGTATATGAGTAGTGATTTTGTGTTTTTTTTAGAGAAGGTTTGGTAAAGTTTGGGTGTAAAAACTGTTAGGTGAATATAAGATCTGGCTACGACATTGTCGTAGCTAAAGTTATTGGTCAAAGGTCAAATTAGCTTGGTAATTTATTTACAAAAAATGTTTTTGTCTTCTAGTGTATTTGGCTACGATATCTGTCCTCGCTAAGTGTTTTGGCGGGCTAATGAAAATGTTGTGGAGGGCTAATGAAATTTTGGTATGGCAACTTTAGCTACGACATTGTTGTAGCTAAAGTTATTTTCAGTTTTTTTTATAAATTTATATAAAATAATTTTAAAATTATTTAAATTAATTATAAATAAATTTAAAATTATTTAATATATTTACAAACACGGATTTTGAACCCGCACTTCGCTGCGGCGAGTGTTGTTTATTTTTTTCTCATTATATACGGTTTGCGTTATGGTTTTATGTTTTTTTTAGTATGTAGGTAGTGTTTCATGTGCTTGTGTGACAAAAACCGAAATGAACCAAAAATAAATGAACTGAAGTAATAACCGAACTGAATTCACGAAAACTGAACCTAACCGAACAGCTAAGTCGGTTATCGGGTTGGATATGGGTTTGACAGTCTGAGTTCTAAACTGGCCAAAAATGGAATTCATATAAATATATAATTTCGTTTGAAATCTAGTTCGGTTCGGTTCATTTAGGTTTTTGGGTTGATCTATAAAAAAAATTATACCGAACTAAGCGAACATAATTAACTGAATAACCCGATAACCGAACCGATTAATATCTCTAATTTTTGGTATAGTTTAGTTGGGCTTATTTATTTCAAAAGTATAAACCAAACTTTATTATTGGGCTTATTTAGTTTCTATATGTCTTTGTTTAGCCCATACCTAAATTTTGTTTCAGATCTGTAATGGATGAGTACTCGCGTACTTTAGTTGTGGATCTCTTTGTTTTTTCGTATTCGTGTCTTTGGTGGTTTTGTGATAGTGTTTTCGGATGAGTACACATGCAATCTAGTTGTGGATCTTCTTGGTTTTTCATATTTGTGTCGTCGGTTGTTTTGTGATAGTGCTTTGGGGGCTCGATGATGATACTCTAGAGTAGTTTGTCTTCTACTAATTTTTTTTATTTATAGTTTCCAATCTCGGCATAGATGATATCCACTTATTTTAACAGTTTTAGTTTTTTAATTGTGTTGAGACTTAAAAGACTTCAAGGATTCTTAGAGTTACTACTGCTCAGGTACATAATAGAAATTATGCTAAGTAGTTAGTACTGGTAGTATAAAGTTACCACTGCTAGTTACTACTGTTAGTATAATTTAGTACTGTTAGTATAAAGTTACTGCTGTTAGTTGAAGTTAAGACTACTCAGAGTTGAAGACTGAAATATAAGCTAAGTAGTTAGTGCTGCTAGTAGTAATGTTAAGACTGCTAGTACATGTTACTACTGTGAGTATATATTAGTACTGCTAGTACTAATGTTACTACTGCTTATGTTTATTAGTATTGCTGGTACAAAAGTTTATGCTGTTGGATTACAACTGCTAGAAGACTTACTACTGTCAAGAGGATAAAGACGGTTTAAAGAGATAAAGATTGTTTGGAGAACAAGAATACTTGTGAAGATAAGTATTGAGATATTTTTGTACAAGATATACATAATGTATTTGTTTAAGAGATTACGTTTATGTTTAGAAAAGATTATGATATCTTAGGAATGTATTGTAAGCCGACTAGGACTCCTTAGTCTATAAAAGGAGGCAAATTTAAAAGATTCAAAGTTAAAATGCAGAAGCTAAACAGTTCAACAACGGTATTTAAAAAGACATAGATAAATTTTCTGTAAACCGGTCTAGGGCAAATAGACTTCACAAAGTCCCAAGCACGACATCCAGGCTTAAAGCACCTGAGAAAAACATCCTCTAAAATTCAACATAAAGTTTAGTGAAATTCATAGGTTTAGTTCAAATGTAATTAGTGTGGACCACAAGATTATCAAAACGTATGCGACAGTTATAGGAGATACGGCATATTATCGCGAAAAAGCTCTCATTTTTAACCATAAAAGCATATTTGTTAACCTCTATCCTCACAAAATCTTATCCTCATAAACTCTTATCCTCTCCTATAACACACACCACCACCACCACCACCACCCAGTTTTTATTGTGCTTATGCATGAGTGGCAACCATTTAAGCTTATAAGTGTCCATGAAGGAACAGCAGCACAAATATAGTGCTAAGAAAATCACATCAACCGCACAGTCTCTTAGTAAACTTTTACTATTCATGACCTACATCACAATGTCATAACATGTGAACATTCAAAGTTTCTTTATTTAAATAATATATTGATAATTTGGTTGTTAAAAAAACATTTCTTATGATTTGCTTACTTTGTAACAGCCATCAAAACAATATTATGGATGTCGATATTTTATTTGGAAGGATGATCTAGATCTTAAACTCCGTGCAAGCCCTTCTTATGGACCTTCAACGCCTCACGGTTCTTCTCCGGGACCTTTAACAAATCCAAGTTCTTATCAAAAAAAAATTAATAATAATAATAATAATAATAATAATAATAATTATCTACACCTCTTCATCAACATTATTCCGGAAGAAATATCCGCATCTTTTTCTCCGAACCCGTACCTTCCTCAAGTGCCGCAACTTGAGCCTTGAGGACAAGGCTCTTCTAACCGGAGGAGACTGTAACATTCCGTATTTTCAGGTCATTTACAACGTCATATATTTTACTAATAATTTTTTTTGTTTTTCGTATGCATTTACTTTTAATTATAATAATTAAGTTAAATCGCGTAAGCTATAAATTATCAATTAATGTAAACGGACACCAAACGAATTAAAGTTTTCGTCAAGCAATCATTATATTATTTTTTCAAAAGTAATAATTAACTTTTATATTTTATTTTTGTTGGTTACGTAAATTAAATACGTTTCGCGATAAATTGCGTTTAGGCACTCCCGGAACCACCAAAACTTTTCTACGCTTCAACAAATACCCACTTTTATACCCAATACATAAAAGTTGCAAAATATATCATCTATATCCTATCTTTGCCGAAATTCTTTCCATTTGTACAAGTAATATATGAAAAATTCTTCAAATTGGTCAAATGAACACCATACTTCATTAACCTACACCATACCTCTTTATTACTTCACCATGCCATGTCTCTTTGACTTGGACCAAGACTAAGACCCATTCCTAAGACTTCAACATGTTCCTTTGACTAGTTATACTTCTTATATACATACATTACTAGCTAAGTTATTCACATATGCTTTACACTTAACTAGAAAACCAAAACAAACTTCCCTTTTCCTCTCTATATTGCTACGGCAATAAGCAAGCACTCTATCAAATCCATAGCAATTTTTCTACAACCCATACACTTCTATACACATCTATTATAAGTTATTCTAAGGTATTTCCAAGCATTGGCTAACCTTTTTCAAGTATTAATCAAGAAAAGTGAAACTAGGGTTTTAAAATGGAAAGCTAGGGTTTTATATCTAAACAAGGGTTTAGATACTTTGGTTCATCATCTTACATCATAATAAGGTTATCTAAAAACCTTCATGTCTTTACTTTTATCATTTTTATGTGTTTACATGTTCTATATAACTAAATCACCATTTAGGATTTTAACATGAAAATGGAGTTATCAAAGTCACACCAAGTTTC
>BQNB010086527.1:0-28163 GCA_026074375.1 Tanacetum coccineum | reverse complement strand
CGAATCTTCCATGATTCGTAATCATTTTCAACCAACATTGGTGGACGAGTATCGGTACCTGCGGCATTTGTTTCTTCATTTGTTGCAATGGATTGTCAAAACGCAACAATATCTTCCTCAAAACGCAATAAATTTTTCTCAAAACGCAATGAAATTTTTCTCAAAACGCAATGAAATTTTACTCAAAACGCAATGAAATTTTTCTCAAAACGCAATGACTGTTTTGCTTAAAACGCAATGACACTTGAAGTCAAAACGCAATGAACTTTTCTTGTCAAAACGCAATGCTTGAAATTTTTTGGCAGCGTAGCGTTTTAGTTAAAACGAAATAGAAATCTTCAAAACGTAACCTGTATGCTCAAAACGCAACATGAATATTCTCAAAACGCAACATGAATATTCTCAAAACGCAACATGAATATTCTCAAAACGCAACATGAATATCCTTCTTCTTGCTTTTCTGCTTTATTTTAAATCACTTCGAACCCAAACACAAACAAACCACGCCTCTTTTTTGATTAATTCCTTTCGATCAAGACACATACAAAAATCCGAACCCCACTTTTTTTTTTAAAATTCGGTTCAAAAACACATCCAAACAATCACTTTTGGCTCTTGATACCAATTGTAGGATCCCTAGATCATTCCATTGATCAATCACAAGATCAATAGCACAAACGATTAAACATTAAAGAACTTTTTGATTGAAAGAAACAAGAGTTGCTACAAACCCTAAAGATGAAAAGTATTATGGAGTAGCTAACTTAAAAAATGAAGAAAAAATGGCTTTATATAGCCTCTCTAGACCTAGTATAGACCGGCCTAGGGCCTTGGCCTTTGGGCTTTGATGGGCTTTTTCATTAATGGCCCATTTACATAGTATTACACGCTTAAACGAGTTAGACTTTTGTCTTGTATCTTCGAGTGACCGAAGCTTCTTTGTTCGGGTCCATTTATGTGATCCTAACAGAATGTAACGTCACAAGACAAAATAGATATAAGTGATCGAAGATAATCAACATTTATATAATTTATTTTTATATAAATAAGTAGCGATACTCTTGAAGATAGGGGTAAGAGATCAAAAAGAAAGTCAAGTACCATATAATTATTATCTATATAATACTAGTAGTAATGTTCAAGGGAGTAAATATAAGGAACCAGGAAGTACGCGCGCACAGATATCGGATAAAACAAGGAAAGACTCTAAATTTTAAAAAATAGTCATAGTCTATGTTTTGAAAAAGACCCAGTTCTCTATGACTTCAGCTCTGATACCAATCTGTCACACCCTTAAAATCGGACTGCAACGGAACGGTAACATTGGGGTGCGACGTCAAGGAACAAAGTACAAGTCATGAAAAACGACCTCATAAATAGAGACGTTTTAAAATACATTTCAAAATGTTTCATATTCGATACATTAAAAACATCAGAGTTTGCAAACAGGTCCCAATAGTTTTAATAAAACACATTGTTTTCAAACAAGACATAAAGTCTAAATAATGTTTTCATAGAATTTAAATTAAAAGAAAGTCTTTACAAAATACAGTGTTTTCAAAGAGTTAAGTTTTATCAGATGTATAAAATGTAGGGTCTTCAAATACATATCTGTGCGGCTTCCCTCCGAGCAATATACCTGAAAACCTGAGATAAAACATGCTAAAAAGTCAATAAAATTGTTGAGTGAATTCATAGGTTTTAATCATAAAACAATGATAAAGCAAATCAAGTAATGTTATTGAACCAAACAGTTTAGTGGACCACAAGATTTAAATAATAGTAGACTACGAAAAAAAATTAGTAGTCCAAAACATGTATTATTGCACTAAGTTCATAACCCCAAAACCTTAACTAGTTTGTGCCCCAGGTAAGTATAAGATGCTTGCCAACAACCTAAAAGTTCATCACAATGTTAAATACGCCATGGTCAACTTGTGACCAGAAATTCAAGGCGGGGATTGTCAGTCCTGTTAGATCTATCCATAACACTCGCGCTTACTACATTAGCAATTAACGATTCATGATTGGTAGGGACTTAAATGACAATGTGGTAACTTAGGCAATAATATTCAGGCAATAATCTAGATAGCATACAATTTAAAACACGTGTGTCTAATAGTAAAACAAGCATGTAATTTTACCCCGTAGAGTTTGTAAAACAATTAAGTAGTAAAAAGGGGCTATGAACTCACCGAATGCAAAAGTACAAGATAATGGAATCAACACAAGCAGCAACGACGCCGACGTCTCAACCACGACCTATATTAGTGGTGCGTTCTTAGAAGTATATAAATTATAGAGAAAAAAGCATAATTTGCATAATAACATTTAAGTATATATATTTTCTACATATGTATAATTTTATACCATAGAATCCATGTGCATGCCACGAATTGCTTATCACTACATCTTACGTGTTGATCCTTAACCCATAATCATATTCCGTCATTTATCCGAAAAGTTTCCATATGACTTATTAGTTATAAGTTTGCCATCGCTACCATTTTACAAGTCTAAACGATCTCAATCTTATCTAATGATCCTTCTTAAATTTACTTACTTTGACATTTTAAGTAAAAGTATTTTATAAATTTCAACTTCGGTTTTTAACCCGTCAATATGTATTTTTAAACTTAGCTAGCCTTGCGAAAAAGTAAAACGACATTCTGGATAACTTTTTAGTTTTACCCGAGACTTGAAACGACTATAAAAATGACCAAAATGCTCTTTACTCAAATCTGCAGCAACCTTATTTTTCTTAAAATAATGTAGTATATAATCCTAAGCTTTTTGACCCGTTAATATGCATTTTTAGACTTAGATATCATTGCGGAAAGGCAAAACGGCATTTTAAACAACTTTTTAGTTATACCCGAGACTTAAAACTCAACAAAAAATGACTAAATTACCCCCTATGAAAATCTGCACAAAAACCACTATAATAAAGAGTTAAGATCAATGTAGACCCAACATTTGTCATAGACTCAATGAACCAATTATGGCCACTCATTTTTTTTATCAAAAATAAAAAATATTATTTTTCCAATATTTTTCACTTTTTTATATCTTTCCCCATTTTTCACACTTTTTTTTTCACTCTTTTCAATTTTCAACACACACTTTTTTACAAATAAAATATCTTACAACAAACCGGCTATAAATCGTCACAACACGATCAAAAAAATCTACAGAACGAAGACAAACCAAGGCAGACAAACGAGTATTTTTTTAAATCTTTCAATAGAAAAACCGGGTGACACGATAAACTATTCGAGGCATTTTTTTTTTTTTTTTTTTTCGATTTTTTTTTCTTTTTTCAATCACCATTTTTCAAATCCTCCAAATCACGAATTGCAAAATCATATAAGATTCTATAATGAAATCATATATGAAATTCCTTATAAAAACGATCAATCATAAAAAATAATAAATACGGCTTTTCATAAAATCTATATAAGATATCCATTAAAATCCTAAATCATATATGATTTCATAAAATCATATATGATTTCATAAAATCATATATGATTTGTGATTCCGACAAACTTTTTTCAATTTTGTTTCAGTCACGAATTACGAAAATCATATATGATTCGTATGACGAATCATATATGATTCGTACAACGAATCATATATGATTTCATAAAATCATATATGATTTCATAAATCATATATGATTTCATAAAATCGTATATGACTTCATAAAATCATAAAAAAAAGTTCGTCGAAAGTATATAGTGTCGCCCCTCTATAGAAAGATAATTTAATTCTCGTCGCGATGGTATGTTTTGTTTTGCGTAACGATTAACGGCGTGTGAGATATTTAATTTTTTAAAAATAGGTGGAAAGTGAGTTTTTTATTTTTGATGAAAAAATAAGTGGCTATGATTGGTTCATTGGGTCTATGACAAATGTTGGGTCTATATTGAACTTTTGGCCTATAATAAAAGTGTGCTGAATTTTTATTTTACCCATTTTCAGAGTTCAAATTGTTTTAAAATCTTCGTTTTTGAGAATTACGGAACCCACGATATATCGAATCGAAGCTACGGACATCCTCTACCATATTCTTTTGTCTAAAATCAAATTTAAATTTTTTTAACTTGGTCGAAAACAGCCCTAAGGTTTCTGGTCTATACGGGTAGCTTTAAACCTCTTGAAACTTCAGTTTTTTAGCATCACAAACTTCGCCAATATCCCTAAACTAACCTAACTCCACCACTAATCACCTCAATCCAACAATTTAACTTAAATTTACCACATGCATAATGATCCATGGATTCATAACATAAATTAAACACGTGCACAATATATAGAAAACAATCAATACAAACGGGTAATTAAAACACTTACAAACACAATGGAATGCAAGGAAATCAAAACACACAAACCCTCCTTGGGTTTGATCCTTTGCCGAAAACCACAACAACCAAAATCAAACCCTAACTTGATTTTTATGACCTAAAATCTTGCACAGTATCTTGTAATTATACCCTTATAACTCCAATTGTACCCAATGTAATTAAACCCTTCAAAATCAAAAACCTTAATAATCAAAAATCTTGAGAAACTTATGCATGGTGGTTTAATGTGATAGAGGAATAATGGGGATTAGTTTAAGAGTGATTTGGAATTGAATATAAGTGATTTGGGATTGAATGATTTTTTTATGGTTGTGGTGAGGCTGTGTCGAACAGGGAGAGGAAAGGAAGGAGAGGACGCTTTTTTTTAACTGTGTGTTATGGGAAGTTTGAAGTATATAAGGAAGAGTAAATAAAAATCTAGTGGGTTTAATCTTTTATATATAAAATAAATGTATGGAGTGTTGGAGTGGGCTTATAGAGTCGGCAGCAAGGGGGGGGGGGGGGGGAGGAATGGGCTTTGGTTATTTTTTTTATCAATTCGATTGTTAATTAGGCCCAAAACATTTAATTAAATATAAAGAGTGTAGAAGTACTATTTTGACGCGGTTTCGGCAAAAACACGGGAAAAGTCAAAAAATACTAACATAGAGATAATTAGGCTTGCCGAAGATAAAATATGAAGTTATCAATTTCTCAAACGCTAAAACGGATAAATTTTTAAAGCACGACTCGTAAATAGCTAAAACGAAGATTTTTAATAAACCGACAAAAAAAATTCTATAAAAATTAGAAATTTGAATTAGAGCTAGGGTAAAAGTAAAAGTAATTTTTTTTCCTTAATGGTAAAAATAAGAATAAAATATAATAAACTTATTTATCTGAAAATACGAAATCTCACATGTATCTACGATTATTTGACGCGCAAAAGGTGGGTCTTCCCTACACTTATGCTTAAGTGCGGGTGATAGTAGCGATACACACCATTTCAATGAAAGTATGGCACGTGAAGTAAAGGTGGTGTATGAATGGTCAAGGGTTCTACTACCTTCATCCTAAAACTACCTGGACTATATGTGTTGATGAGTGGTTCGGTCCCTCTTTTGTCTCCTAGATTTACATCTAAGGGTGAAAATTTGGGTAAAAGTTGAGGCTCCGGTTCATCAACATTAGGAATTTCCCTAGAACTAAGAAATATTTCATGATTACAAGTATTCAAGCCTAAATCCTCTAGTTGTGTTTGGTTCAAATGTTCCTCCTCTATCGGGATTCTTATAGTCTCTTCTACTTTTTTCGGGTAAGTCATGGGTGGTGTGTATTCCTCAAATGATGAGAGGACTTGTGGAGTACTTTGTGGGTTTGGATTTTCCACCCTTTCTCATGCTATACCCCTATGCATCTCAAGCCAAACATTCTCATTTTCAAACAATATTTTTGCTTGAGCCTTTAAATTTGCTATTTCTTGTTTAGAAATGATGTTTGATGGGTTGTCCCATTCTTTTTGACCTTGGGCAAAAATTTTTATGGCTTTCCATGCTTCTTCGCCACTTAATTCCCTAAGGTTCCCGTCTGCTGCAAAGTCTAGGTCCATTCAGGTATAGTCGTCAACATGATCATAAAAGAATTGAGTGAGGGACAATAAATCGAGGCCATAAAAAAGGACTCTTTGGGTTAAGTTTTTGAAACGATTCCGCACATTGTCGATAGGTTCATATTGATGCTGTTGGAACACCAATGTATAATTTTGGGATGGGGAGGTCGTGTTTATGGAGGGTTTTGAAAGGGTGTGGTTGGTGGTCTTTCATACATCATGATGGTGAACGAAAGGGTGATTTACAAAACAAAGGGCACAAAGAAAAGATAGACTACAAGAAAGCTAATTGACTAGAAATTAAATCTCACTTGATAGGAATCTTGTGAGTAGACCTAAGATAGATTGAATCCAAAACCTATACTATTCTCCGGCAGCGGTGCCAAAAACTTAATGCGGGTAAGTAGGACTTTAGCAAGAAGTTTTACAACTCTCTAGGCATTGTACCTAATCGTTGCAGTGTAATATAGGCAAGACTCGAGGGTTGTTATCGTTCTCTAGGGGAATAGCACTGTGAAGGCCGGATAGAATGTTCACTAAGGTCTAGGGGTTGAAGGAAGATTTTTTTTTATATTTTTATATTACATGCATTAGAACACTTAAGAGGGATCAACCATAATAGGGGTAAGGCAGTATGAAGACAGTTACCGATGGTATCCTTTCTACACACTCACGTTTCTCTAGACGTCTATGCCAATGTAATATTTTATGGCTAGTTTTCTAGAGCCTAACGCGCACATCCATCAACAAGAAGCAATAAAAAACAAGAATTATAAACTATAATCAACTATACCCAAATAAATACTAGATGAATTAGCCAAGCGTACTCAAACAATAGAAATCATAATCAACAAAAGGAATTGAAGACATGAATTAAGATATAAGTGATAATTAAACCCTTACAAGATGTTTATGGATTGAATTACGTCTTCTAAGTTGCTGGAAAAACACCTACCCAAACCTTCTAGTCGGCCCTAGGGTTTGGGGCTTGAAAAAAACGAAGTTATGAGGCTATATTTACAGGCAAACCCTAATTCGAGCTTCACGACGCCATCACCAAAATTCTCGACGCCATCGCGCCGTCAATTTTAACCAAGTTGTAGATTTTCTCGTTCTGAACGCGTGGGCTTTTGAATCGTCAAAATCCGAGTTTGTATGAAGGAGTTTTGATCAAAACAATATCTGGTACTTCGCGCGCACATCGAATGATTATCTTTATCTTGAATCTTCTAGGGTTTCTTTTGAGGCGGCTACGTTCTGACGCCATCGTCAAATCTCTGACGCCGTCACTAGAAAGATCGCGACGACATCGCGTTACGTCTGCGAAGCCATCTCCACGCTCTGTGAACATTACTTCTTCAAGATAAATGGCGAAGGTTCGTAGTCTTGTCCGTTTCTTCTCCAAATGAGCCCAAGTCACGTTTATTTCCTCCAAATGCCATCCAAGTGCTAAAAACCTGAAAACAAACAAATAAGCACATAATCTGAGCATATTTTCATGATTTAGAGGGTTAAATGACCCCGAAAAAGTGTATAAAATGACACCACATCAGTTTCGCAGCTTATAGGGCCTTTATTAATACTACGCTGCACTTCTCTTCATATTTTTTTGATAGGCTGAAATATGCATACCCGCTGAATTATGTGCTCCTTCTCTAATATGTATACCTCTCTGTTTGTTTTACATCAGTAGAAAGTTGCAAGTGTCAAATATTGTTGCAGCCACAGTGCACACATACTACATAAGGGCTTGGGGCTTTATGCCGGTACGTTTAGTGACATTCAACACTTACGTACAAAAATAAGGTTAAATATGAATTTTTATGCTCTGTTTGGCATCATTGCTACATTATCTTACTTTTTCCGTAAACAAAGTGACTGCATTTTGAATCCATTTTATAAGAATGACCATGAAGGGATTGAAGTTGATATATTTTCCAAACTTTTACTTTGCATATGCAGAGGTTGCAAAGAGAAGGGTTAATGATTTTTCTCTGTAATTTGGCAGGGACGAAGAGAAGTTCTTACAAAAGTCTATAAAATAGATTAGGTATGCACTATTATAAGTATAATAAATTAATTAGTTTGGAGCATGTATATATTTTTCAATAGCATAACGAGTGACCTTAACAGAAGTTGATTTGCTTTTTATGAAGGTATTCCGCCTAATTAAGAGCTACTCCGGGCTATTGCTTATAAATTAGAAGTTTGCGTCTTTTAGGTTGGCTTTCTTTATTGTTGCAGATTTTGTAGTCTTTTTACCATTTGAGTTATAAGACAAAAAAGTTGACAGTGCAAGACTCACGTAAGGTAAATACTGATTTGACCAAACTGACATACAAATGAATATGTTATTTTTAAATATGGGTAAATTAATTAGGATCACATGAATGTAGCCCTGCTCAAGGATGTTAACTGATCGAGTTCCTGATTTAGAAGAGCTATCATGGCCGAGCTGGATTACATGCCGAGTAAATTGGAGAAGGAGCGCATAATTGGAGAAGGAGCACATAATTTAGAAGAGCTATCATGATCGAGTTGCTGATTTAGAAGAGCTATCATGGCCGAGCTATCATTAGATGGTCATTCCTCACCCTCTTTGTTGCTGTAAATTGGAAAATTGCATACAAGATGATGCACCTGATCCCCATTGTAAGTAGCATATTTCATGTCTACGTCTCTTTTTATTTATAGTTCAATGCCATGGCCTTAATTTTATATTAGATGTAGTGTGTAATTTTAATACTCTTAAATAAGTTGTATGAAAATAAGTCGCTAGAATGATACATGTCGGCATACTATAGACTAAAAAATGGAAACCGTGCTGGTGGTTGATGCTACTACAGACTAAAAAATGGCAACCGTGTTTGTGTGGAAGTTAATTTCTAATCACATATGCATGTGTTGTATACTAGGGAATATATAGTTGGTTATTATACTAAGAACAATACAGTGAACAAATGTTACTCTAAAGATTACTTGAGAAAGGTTATATGCTCGAATTGAGTGTTATAGACAATACATTGCCTTGAAGGCTTTATTTGTCCCTCATGATTTTTAAGGTTCCAAAAATACACTGGCTCAGCAATAGTAATACCTGAAGTAAGCATCCCGTTTGGATAGTCTGGTGAACCAAACCAAAGAGGACATTTTTTTTTTATAAAAATAAGGAATGTAGAAGGGAATGAAAACTAAGAAAACATAAACCAGTGCTTAAATGAATCTGCAAAAAAGTTTTGGCAATGTAATCTCACATATGCTGATACTGATATTCATCAGGAAAAGGCAATGTAGAGACACCAATATTTATTAAAAAGCGGATTTGATGTACTATTTATTCCGTAAATTCGTGTCCTGGTCATAAAACAACTGAGTTCGCCAATTCCAAGTCACAGTATAACAAGCAGTGTTGTAAAAAGCGGGCTAGGCGGCCGCCTACACCTTTGTTGAATTTCTAACTATTTGACCCGTTAAGAGATAAAGATAACCTTCTATACATATGTACTGTCCATCTGACTATATATATCCACCGTCTACACATCCTAATCAAGAAGAATAATTGTTCACCAAGAAGATGGATAGAACCAGTGCAGACACCTTCAACGGCATCAATAAAAATGATAGGCAAAAAAGGGTTGAAGAGGACTTTGCAATTAGAGCTTTTCGAGCTTGCCCACTGTGCCAAGCACCCACAAAACTGCAACTAGAGTTGATACATCACTGTTATGCTAAAAGGGACAGAACAAGCTAATATTAAGTATACAAATCGTAGTTATACACTCTTGACTCTACTAATCTTTTTAAGTGGTAACCAGATGCCACTTTGTAACAGATGCATACATGTTACAAACACTTGAAAGAGTTGATGGTGACATGTATCAAGTTTTTTTTTCTCTCAATTTAGTCAATTCATATTCTGTTTTGAAGCATCAAACTGAATTTTATTCATTTTCATAACTTGCCTTATATTTGCCAAATTTAACAAACACACCAAAGTGCACAGAAATAGTCCATTTCTAATGCACTATGTTGGGCCAACAGATATGAAGTTGCATACCAAAATTATTAGCATGCTTACTTAATTACTTACTATAGAAAAAGAAACAGAAATTTTTTCAAGTCAGGTAAATATTATGATTTTCAAAAGTATTTATTTTTTATTTTTTATTTTTAACTCATGTTGTTAATATGTGTAGTATGTAGTTAAAATTTGCGAGGATTGAGGACACAAACCTAAAATAAATAGAATATTTGTTTGCAGCGATTAAAGAACTTGGTCTAAGGTTGATGGAAAAAAAATTAAGAAAAATGTTTATTTGGAGGACTGTTGCATTTAGGTGGACTCACGAACTTCTCTGGAGAACCAATTGACAATGTTCTCTTGAACCTGGGAAAGTGTTTTCTAGATTGTGGATTCACTCTTATACTACTGCCATAACAACCTAAATGACCATCTATTTTCTCACCAATTTTCCATTGTTGCTATACTTTAGGAATTAGAAGGTTCATTATAACAATCCGCATTTTCGGGTCATTTTACGACAATAAACTCTCTATTAATTATTTTAGACTTTTACGCGTTTTCATTTAATTTTAATTGTAAATCGCGTAAACTAAATATTATCAATCAACGTAAACCAACATCAAACAAATAAAGTTTACGTCAAGCAAGTGTTATATAAGTATTACGAAGATAATTTATAACTTATCATATTTTATTTTTATTGGTTACGTAAAACATCTACGTTTCGCAATAAAACACTTTCATGCATGCATGTAAACCCATAAACCCATCTATACTTCAACCAATACCCACTACTAACCCTAATATCAATTTTTTTTATAAAACTTTCATCTCTATTTATGTATGGTCGGTTCCAAGTTTTACAAACAACACATTCACACTCCAAATTAAATCAAACTAATCCACTAACAACATAAACAATATTATCTATTATCCAAAGGACAAAAGTCACCAACTCTTGTCATTTGAGCATGCCATGTTCGGCTGATTTTAAGGGAAAGGAAAAGAGACCAACTGTTCATGCTTAAGGCTATATCCCATCACACTTACACAACCATGTCCTACTTACAACATGTCATCCTTTTTTCTTACACCCTAGCAATAAACAATTTCCCTAATCTATAAACCAAACCATCCCATGTGAAAACCTTAGATGGTTTTGTGAAGTGGTAAAATCCTACTCTTGCACAATAAATAGAGGGCTTAAGGTAACCTTAAATTCATACATTCATTTGAAAGTAAATCAAAAACTCACTCTCCTTGTTCTCTCTTATTATAACTCACGGTTTCAACAAAACAATAAAACATTTTCGTAGTTTTGTATTAACAAAGTTTTACAAGTAATAGTTTTGCTTCCTTTGTTTCTTCTTGGTTCTCGGCACATTAAACAAACATATACAACACGTTTTTTGATTTCTTGTTACCATAAGTTGCGACATTGAAACAACAACAGATAAAAACAACTCATACCCTCACCTTATTTCCTTTTGGTCTTTGTGGTTTTCGTAACATCACAAAACACAAACATCATGTCCAAGTTTTAACAAAGATCATGACCCTTATATCTCATATAAACTTAAAGCCTCCCCTATATCTACGTTTTCTTTCCTCCTTGGTTCTGTTTGGAAGACAAGCTCAAAATCCATACACTTCTTTTTTGTGTTTCTAGTCGTTTACACTGGCAAAGAAAATAAACATCATTAACACATCTCACTCTTTTTGCTCTCCATCTTTGCTAGCAACATCAAGCAACGACTAAGAACAATAACCATAGAAGCCGTTCTTTGGGTTCGTATTAAAAATAACGAAAGAAAACTCAAAACACAACTCAATTTTGGTCACTCACAACCGCAAGTAAAAACCATCTATGTCGGTGTTTGGTTCATGAAGATCACTCAAGATACTAGGTTATAACCGGTTTTGCATACTTCGTGTCTTGTTCATCCAAACATAAAACATATCATTTCTTCCCTTTCTCTGGTCACGACCGCATACATACAAACAAAACCACCTTGGTATCCACTCTTTGGCTCGGCTGGAAGGAAAACACTGATCAAGGGGGGCACAATTTAGTTGTTAGGCATATTTTGTTTGTTTGGTCCTAGCTTACGTCACACGCAAACTAGCTCAAGAAAGAATCTAATGTGATGAAATCCATGGGACACTTGCGTTAGACTAGTTGTGCTAGGTTGATTGATCGGCATGAAGGCCGTGTATAGGTTAAGTAAGAGTATTGTAAGCGAATATTTGGTCGAAAAATAATTTTGGCACGTTTTGGTAATAATCGACTAAAACAGAAAGTTTAGCACGTATTTCGGGGTCTGAGACTTTGTAAAATTGTATTTTTGATTTGATAATATCGAAGAGGGTAATTTTGTGAACGTTTCGGTAAATTGAACGCCCCGTAACTCTTAAAAACGAAGAAGTTATAGCAAATTAAGTTCGGAAAATACATGTTAAAATTGACAGCTATTTTAGGCAAAAATAGCTGCTGGTCCGATTTTCAACGTCAATTTCGGGCATTTTCGAGTCCGTTTCAGCCTTCCGGCGAAACACGAAAGCTGTTCGGAGCGACGTTTTGCATAAAGTTACTTTTTGGTCAAACTTACGAAAGTGTGATTTAGCGGGTCAAAACGTTGGTCAAACAGCAGCAGTTTTTATAAAATTTATATTGCATCAGATTTAATAAGAGGGCATTTTGGTCATTTTCTGTCGAGATTCAAGTCTCGGCCAAAACTAAAAAGTCGTCCGGAATGTCATTTCCGATAAAATCTCTTTTTACTCCGAGTCGTGAAAACGTGATTTAGTGGCTCGTTTGGTACGGGTCAGATTTGGGTCAAAATGTATAAAAGATGTAAAAAGACATATAAAGACTTATATAAAGTCTTACTAAGTGCAAAATGTAAATAAAAATGGTAAGTATTAAAAATATACTTAGGTGTTTATAAATTACCAATTAAGGTAACTTTCCTAAAATAAAAAGTTTCCGAAAATAGAAAGTCTTCTATTAAGTAACGTAAGATAAAGCGTAAGAAATGTCTATAACTCAATGAGTGGGGGTTTCAGGATTAAGTCGCGCAAGTGGATCCTCATCACATGTATGTTTATATATATAATATATATGATTTTGCCGCTACGATGTACACATCGTCGATGGTACTTCGAGTATATTATAATTAAGCGACATCTATAGGTCGTGATCATGTTGCCGATTGTTCGTGACTACTTCAACTAATCGATTCGACTGTAGCTTTCGATCAAGGTGAGTTTATAGCCCCTCTTTCACTTGTTTTATAATTTCTTTACAAATCTCGGGGGAGAATACATGCTCATTACAACTTGTTTGCATACTGTTTACATACTTGTTTACATACTCATACTTATACTCATTTACAAACTCGGTTACTTGAATTATGTCATACTCTCTTTCTACTTATGGATTTAAGTATTTAAAGCTGTTTATGAATACAATGGTTATCTTTTCATTGGACACAAGTATTTCTGGTTATCATCTCATGTTTACGTGTTGCCTAAGTAGCGATTAGACCACTCAATGCCCGAAACTATCATGAACTGTTAATTACAGATTGTAAGCGTGAATGTTATAAATAGATCTATTGGGACTAATTATCCCTATCCGGGTGAGTAGCGCTCACTGTGCCGGTGTACCGGACAACGGGTATATATCATGTCAATTTCATTTGGTGTCTTGGTCAGACACCGGTAGGGCAGAAATACATTTGGCATATTATATGCTACATAAATTAGCTTCAGTGTCATGAGCTTAGCGCAACAGTAAATACATTTTATGTGATACTGTATCTGTTATAGTAGTCATATATTTTAGAAATCTTGTGGTCCACACTACTTTGTTGAACATTACTGGTTATTAAATGTTTTTTTCATTATACTACGGTGAAGCAGTAGACATTATTCTCTTTTGAATTCAACATTTACATTTACAAAAATCTATGAACTCACCAACTTTATGTTGACATTTTAAGCATGTTTTTCTCAGGTGGATTAGATGCTTGGATTACTTGATGTGCATTGGAGTCTAAATTGACAGGATTTTCATTCATGGATTTCTACTTACATTCAAATGATCAAATCTCGTTGTATTGTTTTCAAGCTTTTCATTGTGATGCAATTATGAGACAAATGTTATAATAATTTCAAAAAAATCAACGAGATTATTTTCAAACGACACATTTAGAGGCCGTTCTCTTGTATCTTGTGCTGTTGTATTATGAAGTAACACTCCCGGACATATTTCCGCTGCGACTCATTTTTTGGGGTGTTACAAAAACTGCTTGTTGAGAACTTGGGATTAATATCTCTAGGCTTTTTGTTTGTTTTGCTTACTTTCTTCAAAAAGTTTTAAATGTCTAACATATCAAACAATTTATAATATATGGTCTTTTGTATCACGTGGCTTATTGGTTCAAAAAGAAAAGTTTGTTTTAAGTAGTCGATAGCAAAATAGGTCACGGTTTTTAGTTTTCTACATACTTCTTAAACAAGTGCTTATTTTCTTCTTCAAAAACCATTACTAAGCTTTCTTCTTCATCTTATTTTGAAACTTATTATTCATGGTTTTTACAGCTTTATAAAACTTAATATAGCTTATTTAGTCTCGTTGTACTTTAAGCTTATTGGGTTGTTCTTCTTCGTGGCTTATTCTTGTGGAGTAAAGAGCTTATTAACAAGCCTTTTAGTTGGCTTATTCGGTTTTATTTTAAAGCTAATTTTCTTGTTGGCTTAATTTGTAAGCTGTTTAAAGATAAGATAGAAAGGACGATTTGTTTGTTTTGCTAAAAGACAAAAAAGTAAGTTTCGTTTGTATTGAAGGCGAAGTATACATTTGGCTTATTAGGAGAACTATACATTTCATTTTAGGCTAACTATACGATTCATTTAGGGCGAACTATACGTTTCATTTGAGGCGAACTATACATTTATTGAAGGCAAAGTATACGTTTGTGAGTAAGGTGAACTATACGTTTCTTGAAGGCGAAGTATACGTTTCTGAGTAAGGCAAACTATACGTTTATTGAAGGCGAACTATACGTTTCTTTTGGGTGAACTATACGTTTTTAACAAGGGCGAATTATACATAAGCATAAAATGGTTAAACGTGTTCGTTTCGTGTAATTTCAGGTTTTTTGGTTTCGTGTTGCGTTTGCTCGCGGGTCTTCTAACCTATACCATCTCGATCGCGGTCCTTTGTAGATCATCGTGGTGTATTTAGTTTTGGTCAACGATAACCACACGACTCCGTGAGATAAAAACCACTTCGTTTCATTTTTTAGATAATAATACAAAGAAGACAAAGGTGCACAGGGCGGGAAGTATTTTTTATCAAAAATATTTCAAAATTTACATCTTCAGTCCTTGGACTTCAAGATAAATTCTCCATTCATCCTTTGTTGGAATATTAACCCTCATAATTGAAACTGTTTTACACCTTTGGTCCTCATAACTTATAATTCAACCGTTAGTCCTTAAAAGCAAACTGTTATTGCACCGTTAGTCCATACAACTTTAATTAACAACCGTTAAACATTTAACTTGGATTTCAATTACACCGTTAGTCCTTGTTTATGTTTTAATCAACCGTTAATAATTTCAAGTTGAAAGTGTGGTAACCATTCATCGCTTTTAGCTCAACAAATCGTTAACAAAAGCTCAAGTACTTCAACAAAAACAATTTCTTTTTCACGGTTTCTTCTTGATTTTGTAAAATCCTGTAAAAGTTTATTCTTTTCTCGGTTTAAATCATAGACTTGTAAAATCCCGTGAACAAGTTTTTCATCAACAAACCACCACAACATCGTTTAATCTACTTAAAATCCTTAATCTTATTTCACACATCGATTTTCAATGGAATCTTTGAATTCTAATTCACAAGAGAGAGAGTTGCACCAGTTGAAACTAGAAGCAAGACAAATGCACTCCAACGATATGACATGTTTTAAAGAGATCGAGTCATATCTTTGAAGTCTTTATCAGAATAGTTTTGTTCATGTCGAAAACCCAAAACAAGTTGAAATGACGTTTCTTAGATTCTTCGGTAAAGAGCATCAGATTTTCGGAAAGATGATGTTATAGAATTTGGATCAGTTGCGACTGCAATTTGAAAGAAATCCTCTTCAAGCAATTAATGCAAAGAGTTGTCTAAAAAAAATTCCAATCACAGTTCTAGGAATTCTTTGACTCAGAAGAGGTAACTTCTTTGGCTGGTATTGCAAGCCCTATTTTGCAAGAGAACTTCAAAGACTACCTGGGTTACAAACCTGAAACTTACAGAAGTAATTTACTAAAGTATCTAGACATACTTGCTAAGTGTATTGATAAAAGAGTATATAAATACTATGAAATACTGGTGAAAGAAAGAGAAGTTAAAGAAATAAAGGAGACTGGAAAACTATTGAATAAAACAATATCTCATGTACATGAGATTCAGAAGAGTTTCAAGCTGCAGTCAAAAGATGTTCTGATCAACTCAATTCAAGCAGTGGATGCCAGTTTAGTTGTCACGGAAAGCAGTGGGTTAGAGTCAGAAAACAACAGCTCAGAGAATGCACTCAGCAAATCAGTGAGTGAAACTTAGATGCAAATGCAAGAGGTAAAAGTTGATATGGGTAAAGAATTGGATGTTGGGTTAGTTGTTACAAAAAGCAGCGAGACAGAGTCAGACAAGCAGGACACAAGCAGCAGATCAGGGAATGATATCACACATGCTGTGGATGTAGATATCAGACCAGTATATGATCAAGTTCCATTTGTTGATGTACAATTGACTACTCAGCATAATGTATTTGCTAATGAACAACAACATTTTATGCAATCTGAACCCATTTATGACACACATTTGTTGGAAAAGATTGATAGCAATACCACTCCCGATTCAACAAATATGTGTCATAAGAGAGGAGAGATTGACTAGAATGCTAAAAAATGTCGAGTTTCATGTCCTTTACTTGATCCATCATCTGATAACATGACAACTGAATTTTCAAACCAATCTCTCGCGAACAATACATAGGGATTACACTGGAGAACTATACACATATGATTACACAGGCGAACTAAATGTATATGGTTCCTCAGCCGAATTATACAATTCTGCATAGGCGAACTATACGTGCATCAGTTAGACAGGCGAACTATACATACCTAATTACAACAGGAAAACTATACATAGGTGCCTAACACAGGCGAACTATACATAGGCTCTTAACACAAGCGATTTATACACTATCTATAGGCAAACTATACTTGATTTTTTCTTGTAGAACAAATCTCATAATCTTGGTAATCCAATAGCATAGCCTTATCTAAGTAGAAATATTCCCTATCTTGTCACTTAGTGATTATCTTAGGTTTAATTTTCCTTAGTAATCTTAGTAATTGCCTTGATTTTAATAGTTGGCCTATAGTTAATGTGGTATATGAGTGTGTGTGTCTCCATTTTTCATGTGTATTAGTTCTTTGCATTGTGTGCATGTGTAGTAACTTGTTGCCTAGTAATTGTTTGCCTATCCCCTGTTATAAATCCTGTCCTGCATCAATAATCGTGCATCATGGTCTAAATTGTCTATCTGTTATATAATTTTTAAATATTGTGTGTTTGTATATGATTTGTTTTTGTTATATGTGTCGATTCTTAGCAGAATCATGTCTTCCATCACTACTCAACAAACCAAGCTTGATCTTAAGCTTGTTCCCAAGGAAAATAGACTTGATATCGGAAAATGCAATGGAAGAATCCCTTGTGGATTGACACCAAGAGAACCCACATTTCAAGT
Organism: Tanacetum coccineum; assembly: GCA_026074375.1. Taxonomy (NCBI): domain Eukaryota; kingdom Viridiplantae; phylum Streptophyta; class Magnoliopsida; order Asterales; family Asteraceae; genus Tanacetum; species Tanacetum coccineum. Next base: position 10,373 of record BQNB010086527.1, on the reverse strand, counting down.
CGTTCTGGATGCTATCGCTCTTACTTCATGTTATCCTACATTTCTCATCACTGCGGATGTCCTTGAAGTGTACATGCACCAGTTCTTGAATTCTATGTACAAGCATGACACCTTCTACAGATTCAAGATTAACAAGAAGAAACGATTCAAACTTACTTTGGAAGTCTTCAGAGATATCTTTCAGATTTGCCTAATAGTACCGGGTAGAGACTTTGATCCCCTTCCTTCTGAAGAAGACACTGTGTCTTTCTTAAGAGAACTCGGTCATATTAGGGAGATCAATTCGCTCAATGATGTTGTTGTCGATCAGATGCATCAACCCTGACGAACTTTTGCTGCTCTTATCAATCGGGGTTTATCTGGAAAGACTAGTGGTCTTGACAAGTTTCGTCTCTCCAGAGCTCAAATCTTTTGGGGTATGTGACTGGTGGTTTTCACACCATATATATATATATAATATATATAATAAAATATAAAATATATATATAAGTCTAAAAATCAACAAGATCAATGATATTCCGAGCAAGTGTAATAGAGTGTTCAAGGGTGTTTATCCTACCAACGAGGCTGGAATGGAAAATGATCAATCGAAGATTTGACGTTTTGAAGGAAGAGAATTAATTGGGAAGTTGAAAAAGTCAATAAATCTAGACAATAACGAAACTAAATCGTTTTAAGAAAATCCTAAAAATTATGCAATTTAAGCTAAAAACGATGAGCACGAAATCCCAGAGACAAAGGGAGGAAAAAGAACCTAAAAATCTTTAAAAATAAACCTACGAAGAATTTTTTTGCTTCTAAAACTTCTCTAGGGATCAATAAACAAAGAACTAAAAAAGACTAGACCGATAAATCGGTGTTCGTATGGCACCCACAAAACTGATCGTCAAAACAAAAATCCAGTACCCAGGACCGTTTTTAAAAGATGAAAGTTGTTTAAAATGTGACACTACGAAAATTTACTATTTTTCCTACACAACTAGATGATAAAGAAAATTTTTCTACATAAGGCAAAATTATTTTTTGTAATTTTTGTATTTGTTATGAATTAAATAAACTTTTTTAAACTAATATAATATAAAAAAATATCAAAACTATTCGAAAATCTCTGAAAAATTTACAGAAATAAACTAGATACTTTTATGATACTACGAAAAATAAGAACCAAAAAGTAGCTAAAGAAATATAAAAGCCCCGAAATAAGCTCTATACAGCTTATTAAGCTGTTTTGGAACAAAAGAACATAAGTACAATCTTGCACCTTGTGACTCTAACAGAAAAGTCCCAAGGGCACAGCGGTGAGGGGGCATGTGTGTTTATAAAGGGGGATTGTTTCGGCTTGGTCACGGTTCGGAGTCTTGCCTCACACGGGCCACCAAGTGTCTTTCCTGTATCGCTTGGTCCCGGGTTCGAGTCTTGCTCACCCGGGCCAAGTGTCTTTCCCCTTTTTTTTTATTTTTCAAAAACTCTAGGGTAGAAAATGTAAGAAACGAAACTAAAGGGTAGGCGGGCAAACTTTTGGGAATTTACAATATAGAATAAACGGGTAACCTTGAACTATAAGAAAAATACAAAACAGACCCTACGCTTCTAGCTTATTTTTGGCTTATTGAAAAAAGAGCTTATTCTAAACAACATTAACAAAGACACTTTGCACTTTTATCTACTTAATAAGCTAGAAAATAAGCAAATTGATTACTGTTACAGAAACTAGGTGTTTAGTTAGCTTTTTGAGTTTTGGCTTATAACTAGCTTATTACTTGATGAAAATTAAAACTAAAAGAAGCTATGTAAAGCTCAAAATGTGTACTAAAGGATTCTATAGAAAAATAAGCAAAGTTTTCACAAAGATTAAAAGAAAAATGATCTGAAAGAGTGCTAGTTTAGCTTAAACTGTTTTTTAAAGCTTTTTCAAATAAGCTTCACAGCTTATTTCTGAACCTTAACAGCTGAAACTTTGAAAATAAGCTAACCTATGTTTATTATACTAACCTAGATAAAAGGTTTTTCAAAATTACAACTAAAAATGAAAATCAAAATAGAAAATAAGCTAGAAATCTAAATGCTGCTACACTACTTTTCAGGTAAAAATAAGCTAAGTTAAAAAGCTTAAAATTAAAATCTAAATGATGAATTTTGTAAAACTAATGGAAATCTACTGAAATACTTAATTCTAAAACCTAACTTCTAATTATGAATCCCAAAAAGATACTAGAAAAGTGCATAGCAACAACAGCTTTGACTGTTGTTGCTGATGCATTTGGCAAGAAAATGAAGTGCAGGCTAAACTTGTAGTTAAAACTCATAAACTCATCCCACTACTTGTACCTAATCTTATACAAACCAAACTTTAACACTCTTATGCTAGAAATTACTGAATCTTCAAATGCTATTTAAACTAAAATTGTCCTGGTGCTAAGCTTAACTTTTTTAGCTCTAAATACTGGAATTCTACTAACTAACTTCTAAAACCTGTTTAAAACTCCATTACTTTGTTAAACTCAACTAGGTAAAGTGCTGAAACTAAATTGTGTTGACTTTTTAATCAAAATGCAATTAAATCCAAACCACTCTCTTATTCTAACGTTTAACTAGAATGAACTTAAAATCTTTTCAAAGCTTAACTACCAAAATCTTATATCCTAACTAATTTAACTAAGCCTAAAAAAACTAAATCAAGTCACTAAAAAAACCTGCTTATGTGAGAAATAAGCTAGATTCCGAGAGCTAGCTCTACTACTCAAATAGACAGAATTCAACTTTTAAGTTCTCAATGAATTAATACTTTAACTAACTAATGCATTTGAATCACTAAGCTAGCTAAACAAGTTTAGACAAGAATAAGCACAAAAAGGACAATAGAATAAGCTATTTGATTAAGCTATCAAGTCTAGTGCTACAATGAAATAAAGAAAATAAAACCTGAAATTTGTAGTCTCAGTCACTAAGCCACTCTTGTAGAGTGAGTGGCTCAAAAACAAACACCTAATGGCTCCTAGCCTCTAAACCTTGAGCATTCAAGCTCAATAAGCTCTTAACAGCTTATTAAACCTTGTTGCTTCCAAATTGAACTCAAATGCCTCAAGTGATCATGCTTTGACTTAATATTGAACTAAAAGAGTAAATGCATTGCTTAAAAACACAATTTGACTGAATTTGAGCTTATGAACAAGAATAAGCTCTAAAGAGCTTATTGAGAGCTTAATGAGTGAAAATGGCTTAAAATTGAAATCAAAGGACAATTAAACTTGGAAACTGAATGTGATTACTCAAATTTAAGAAGTACAAACTTAGAGAATAAGAGTACAAGTGCTTAAAGCTGCTTTCTAAAAAAAACTTAAAAGAAAAATGCTTAAAATTGAAGAAATTACAAAACTGAAAATTAAAACAAAAAAAACTAACTACCCCTTTCTTCTGTCTTCTTCTTCTTTTATACTGAGACCTTGTGTTAGTTGTGTGAGAGGGGGAAAGCAAACAAATCCTAGCCTTCAATCTTCAAAAATCGATTATCACAGCCGTTTGATCATTCTTGAAAAGAGTGGGATTGCCAAATAGGATTAGGCTTTTAGTGGAGGAGGGGGGAAAGTTTTACCCACGGGGTGGTTTGGGTTGCAGGGTAAAATGGGTGAGGGTGAACCCGTGAGTTGTGTGTGTTCAAAAAAAGCGGGAAAAAGGGTTGGGGGTATAACAGAGTATAGGTTTAGGAAATGGCAAAGTTGGTCCCTTAACGTTATAGGTTTCATTGCATACATGGTCCTTGTGTTTATAACCTTTTGGGGACTTGGCAAAACAAGTCCCCAAGAGTTATAAGACTTATTGCATGATTCGTCCTTGGGTAATACAAGTGTTGTGTGAAGTTGGACATTTTTGCCCCCCCCACTTGTTAACTATTCTTAAAAGGCATTATTGGCCCTGTCTCCTTCTTTTCAATCCTCTTCTTCTTAAGTATAAGTTTAGGGATTTATAATTTCAGTCCCTAAACTTATATTTCTTTGACTTTTGGCCTCGGGGTTGACTTTGGCTTTGACCAGTTGACTTTTCTGTTGACTTTTTGACTTGATTGACTTTTCGGCTTCGATTTGGCTTTGTCTTTCACAGTCTTTTCCATTCCGAGTCTGGTTTTGTCGTTTTGGCTTTGTTTTTCGTCTTTTTCTTAGATATCCGTTCCTGCACAATACAATTAGCAAAACAAGCATATATTTGGCATTTTAAGTCCGTTTTTGGTTATTTCAGCTCTTTTTTAAAGGTAAAAGGTATGTGTATTTAAGCACATACCAATTAGATTAGCTCTAACGCTTAGGATTAGTGTAGTTTAGAATAAGTTTATATTCCTATCTGTTTGCTAATTGTGTTTATGTAATACGGTGTATTCAGTTTACTGAATACGACGTATAAGTTATTTAATGGCTTTCTTCCCTAGTAAGTTTATTACAGGATGGACGACCCGAACATTACTATGGAAGAATACATCAGGCTCAAGGAAGAAAAAGCTTGAAACCATGGGAAAGTGTTTAGCTGGGAAACTACTAAGTATGGTAAGCTCTGGTATGATGAAGACGTTCACGACCTCAGATCCGTTAAAACCGAATTCCCAGCTATAGTCTTCAATGATAATTTGACATCGAACGAAACACTCTCTCGTGGACCCACAGTAACTTCTCTTAACAACAATGAAAATTACTTTAGAATTTCGTTTGATGAATCCGACGATGAAGATTACACGGTAGTTTTTTACAAAAACTCGTTTTCTTATAAAATAATTTCTGCCAATGATTCGAAAACGGATTCGGAAACTGATAATGAAAAAGTCAATATGCCTTCGTTTCCATCACCCGAGCCTACGGTCAGTTGTTTCAATGATTTAGATTCCTTTAAAGATTTTAAAAATGACTTTCCAGCCATTGTTTACAATGATGCTCTAGCGTCTTAATCACATTTCTCAACTAAACCCACTTTATGCCCTTAACATATCGATGAATTTGATTTGAAAGATGAAACATCATTGTCCGAATATGATGAAGAGGAACAAAATGTTTTGTACTTTAATGATCTATTCCCTTTCAACATAATTTATCTCGATGATCTAAAGTCAGATAAGGATAATGATGATAATCAAATCGATATAATACAATCTTTGGGGGGTAACGTAAATACACAAGGTCAGATAATCTTCTGGAGGAAAGTCACGATAAAATCAAAAAAGTTTTCATTATGAAACGTTTTGTCATGGAATTAAATGTAAATATCATGGCTTGGAATTATCTTGTCAATAGAATGCTATTCAATCTTATTAAGAATTTGTATGTGCCGTTTAGCATTCCGTTCGACCCTAAACGGTATTATAAGGATGGTGATTGCACAAGAATGTTGTGGAGGCCAAGGTACATTTTCTGTACTCTATTATTTTTAGGAAAATTGGTCTCCAAGAATGGATACGGCGTATTAGGTAAAAACCTATACGGCGTATCCACTATTTTAACTTAAGTTGACCAAGTCAACAAAATTCTCCCAATACGGCGTATTAAACAAACACCAATATGGCGTATCATGTTTGGGTATAAAAGCCAACTGATATGTCGGATTATGTTTTACTCACACTTTTCCTTCTCATTCAATAATTTTAACCGCGAAAAAAATTCTTGGAGATCTTTGTTTTTGATTCATAATCACTTTCATCTCAGTTACAATCGCTCGGTAATGTATTCTTCCCCTTTCAATTTTGATTTTTTTATAAAAATTGAAATTAGGGTTAAGAATTTGATTAGGGATTAGAAAGTCTTGTTAGTATGACTTATTCTAATCCCCTTTTCTCCTGCAATCAGTGATAAGATTTTAAGAATTATGAATGGGTCAAAATGGGTAGAAAGGGAGAACCCTTTTTTGTTTTTAAACTGCAGAGCAATACGGCGTATCCACTAAAAATGGATACAGCGTATGACTCAATTTTACCCAAATTCTAAAACCTTAATACAACGTATTCTATAAAACGAATACGGCGTATTGATCTGATAAAGATCTTGTATTTTGATTCCCATACACCGTATTCATCTATACGATGTATTAACTACACATATTTATATGACGTATCAATTTCTAAATACGCCGTATCCACTCTCAGAACAGAACATTTAAAATTTACAATCTTTGTACTAATCTCGTTGTTTCTGCAGATATGGCACCTCTACCACCTCATGATCAGAGACATTTATGGCTTCATTATCAGGTGGAGGGATACACCGATGAGATAGTGTATGATTTTGAGCAGAGGCTTGAGATGATATTCAGGAGGCAGGTTAACTGAGTGCATACATTAGATTTTGAGGGATTGACTCCTAATATGAGACAGGATTTGGCCGCGAGGCTAAGGATGATATATACTAGGGACGATAGGCAGGAGATATTTGTGAGTCATGCTTGGAGGAGGTTGTTTGATATCCAAGCACCTTTAGTTCAGGAGTTTATACTCGAGTTCTTCAGCACTTATAGGATCGGTATTGAGATGGGGTTGGATGTAGCTGATTATTTGTGTTTTCAGTTGGGAGGAGCTAGATGTAGTATGACTTGGAGACAGTTTATTCTAGCTCTAGGTTTGAATACTGCCAAGGAGATGACAAAGGACGAATTTGGGGCATACTGGTTAGGGAGTGAGAGAGTGATCCCTGATAAAAGGGATCGTAGTGATTAATGGGTTGAGATTTATACTGGCAGGGACTTTTTGAGAGGCGCTCCCTCCTATACTTACATCAGAGATCCGATTCGGAGGCTGTGCCACATGTTGATTTCATACAACATTTTTGGAAGGGGGAAAGCATCTAAAAAGGTGACTACCACTGACCTATTCTATCTACGTAGTATGGATCGAGAGACAGCCAACGCCTCCTATATATTAGCACAGTACTTGTTCAGGTACGCTGAGGGGAGGAAGAGCAGTTCCAAGTTATCTAGGGGACATTTTATTGGGCGTCTTGCTCATCACTTTAGTATGGTGAGTGATGATGGGCTGAGAGGATTATCAATTGTGACTCGTGAGTTACCGTTGATTAACATAGGTAAGCTTGTTAAGCTCAACATTTGTATGGAGGTAGGAGATGACTAGGCTTGGGTAGCTCAGGGCATGAAGAGGTAGCCAGTTGTTGCGGCCACTGCCCCAGGGAGTGCTGAGGATGCCTCATATATTGATGAGGGTGCTCAGGCTGTTCCAGCACCCATACATGCACCATCACCACCACCACCTGCTGCTGGTAATACTATCCCCTAGAGATTAGGGAGACTTGAGGAAGATATACAGGGCCTATGTCAGGATGTTAGGAGTTTGCGGGAACTTATGGAAAGATCGATGACCGATTAGGGTAGATTCTCCACATGGATGGTTAGCTGCATGACGCAGCTCATGAAGGATAGCAGGCGTACTTATCAGGCATTCAATGGGACCTTTCAAGGGAGTTACCCAGAGGTCTTCGAGAGGCATACCAGGCGCAGGACCGATGGTGCCAGCACCTCCACAGCCTAGCAAGATGAGCAGCAGTCAGATCCATGATCTCTACCCCTTATCTTTTTTATTCTATTTTTTATTCATATCGTGATGTCATTTAACTTTAAACAGGTTCCCATATTTTTGTGTATATATTATGATATGATGATTTTCACTTGTTTGTGCATGATAGAATCAAGCCTGGCAGTAAGTTCAGCAACATAGCTTGTTGGTAGATTAAGGAATTGAGAGAGTGTATTTCAAGTGCATGGAAGCTGAAGACAAGTCTAACTTAAAGACTTTGTTGTAAACAAAAGTGCTTACCAGGAGACAACCCGGATTGTTATTTATTTTTATCGAGTCTGTCTTCCCAGACATCAATACGGAGTATCCGCTCCATACCATACGGCCTATTGAATGTCTGGACGTTATCAGTCCTTTATTTTTATGCACTTTAAACATTATTGTCAGTTCTGTCAATATGGCGTATTCATGCACATGATACGGATTTTTCAACAGACTAACCCGTATTTAGATACTTTTTACAGGTTTCTCGATACAACGTATTCTAGTTTATGGATACGGCGTATTGGTTTCATGTATAGGATTTTGCATGTTTTTCCTATATTTTGCACAGGACCTCGCTGAAAAGAAATTGACAATGTTGGTAAAGTATCTACAATCTAGAAATCTGGAAGTGTTGGACTCTTGAAACTTCAAGACGGTTGTTCAACACAATATTGCTCAAAAAATCAACTTGGAGAATCTACCGAGCAAAATATCAGGGGAGTTTCTCATTCTAATTCTTTTTAAATCCCGTTTTTAATATTTTATCTATACTTGTCCAATTTTTCACACTAAAATGATAAATTATGCTCAAATTTAAAAAAAATTAAGCATACTTTTGTGAAATTACTTGTTACATAACCTGCACACAATAATCCTTATTAGATATTGTGAGGATTTAACCTTATCTGTTTCCAAATGTTTACCCAAATTCCATAAAATATGAGTATGCCAGTGATGTTGTAGACTTTAGAACTTGGCTTGGTATATCTATTCGAGACTACAATAATGAGTATTGTGGATTTGAATGGAGTAACTTGTTTAAATTGGTAAATTTCTAGGATTACACCCAAAAAGCCTTTATATGTTGTTTTATTAACTAACTATACTGGTTAGTTAAATCCTCGTATAAACCCTTTGTTTACTCTCACTATAAGAGTAAGATACCTCTAGAAAAACCAATAGAGCCAATCCTTTAGGAATTACACCAACTGTTCATTTTGTTACACCTTTACACCTTAGCCTACCCTATTAGATTAAGTCCATTTATCAGTTGCTAGTTGCTTCAAGTGTAAAGTTTGTATTTCCCGAGTCTTGTGTTAATTTTCTATCTTTGGTATGGTTGGGCTGAAATTTGCACATTGCAAATGGGAATGTATAAAGTAGTCAAAACTCATGTATTTTTACTACCAACACAATTATTGGTACATCCAAAGAATGAAGAATTATCGAAGGAATTATCTGGATTTATTATGATTGTGAAGATGGTGAAATTACACCGAGTTTCGTAGTTAGTATACAAAGAAAAAAAACCAAAAAAATTAAAAAAATCATAACAAAAAAGAGGAGGAAAGTTTGAAGATAATCTTTTCGCAAGAACTTAGACCGAAGGAATTATATGAAGGATCGGTTATTCATTGATATGTCTATAAGTTAATGATGTAAAGTTTTATATAAAGTGGTTGATATCACCACTTGTCTTGTAAAAGTATGTAAAGTATGGGATGATTGGGAAGTTGACCGTTACGGGAACGCCAACTCAGGTTGTTGTTTTTTATCTATGATCAAGACGTGTGTGAATAATTGTGTATTTTTCATGGTAACGGTCGGGAAAAAGTGTCTAGCAACTTATATCTTAGACTTAATTTATTTGCTTCGTGATTTTTATTTAACAGCATTTTATTTCCCTTTCCTAATCATTAACCATGGGTTTTACGCGAATGAGGATATGATCGAGAATGCATGTCTATTCCGTCATTACGGCCATGTATGCATGTCTCAGCTGCCTTGTTGGTTTATTAGTATTGGTGAAAGTTAGAAGATCCCTACCCTATATCATTCTTTATCCTAACCCTTGGTTAAACTTGAATAAGGATGTGATCGAACACACATGTCTATTTCGTCGTTACAGCCATGTATGTGTGCTTTAGCTACCTTGTTGGTGTGGTACTTTTATTGAAAGATTGTAGAATGATCAACCCTAAGCCTTATAATAAAAACCCATTTTACCTTTATAAACTTGTTACTCCTTAGCTCTAGTGGTGGAGATGTGTATCCTTGCCAAGCCTATGATAGAATACTCGTCATGACCGAGCAATTGAGCGAATTAGTTACATGTTACCACATAGATTAGTTGAGTGATTTGAGTGTTTTCATCTTCTAATTTCGTGAGGTGTTTAGTTATGTATTTGTAAAGATCAAATAAATGCTTAAACGGAAAAATCCTTAGGAATACATTTTCAGAAACTTCTAAAGGCTACTTGAGGACAAGTAGGATTCAAGTGGGGGGATATTTGATGACATCAAATAACGTCACTTTTATAGCATCATTTATCCTATGAAAATAACCCATTTTCTATAATTATTGCAAAGAATTATTACTTAATCGTTTGTATTTGAGAATTGCAGTAATTATGGAGTACTTGGTAAAAATTAACTAAAAGGCACGCATTCTGGAGCTTAAACGAAGATATTGGAAGATTAATGTTCTGACAACCAATACACCGTATCTATCAAGGAAGATACGGCGTATCTGTGCCTACACTTCACTAAAGACCATGAAGGAAACAAGAAACAATACGACGTATCCAGGAAAGACCAAAACGCCGTATTCAAG
>BQNB010086526.1:4243-23259 GCA_026074375.1 Tanacetum coccineum | reverse complement strand
GGCATTTTAAGTCCGTTTTTGGTTATTTTAACTTGTTTTTAAAGGTAAAAGGTATGTGTAATTAAACACATACCAGTATACATAGCTATAAATTCGGCATATGTATGATACATATGATATATTTTTATAACTTTTATGTATTGGGTATAAATGTGGGTATTTGTTGAAGCGTAGAATTATTTTTGGTGCTTCCGGGTATACCTAAATGTATTTAATCGCGAAACGTAAACGTTTTACGTATCCAATAAAAATAAAATATAAAAAGTTGATTATTACTTTCGTAAAAATAATATATTGCTTGTTTGACGAAAACTTTAATTCGTTTGGTGTCTGTTACGTTAATTGTTGATTTTTAGTTTACGCGATTTAATTATATGATAAGAATTAAAAGTAAGCGCGTACGAAACTAAAATAAAATAAATGGTGAAATTATGACGAAATAAATGGCGTCATAAAATGACCTGAAAATACGGAATGTTACAATCACGGAGTTGATTTGGTATCCTTTATTTGAGATTGAAGTGGGTTTCACGAATGCGTCTACTTATTTCATCATCGAGACTTCCTTCTACTTTCTACCTCATTTTTTTAAACCTCCTCTATCGATTGAAGACTTGCTTGAACACGGAAGGAATATGATTAAGACTTGGATTATCTAGTTAGACCTGATGTAAGGAGTTACATTGTAGTACTCACGGGTTATAGCTATCACTTTAAGGAGTTACGTTGTAGTGCTCAATGTTACACGCAGATGCAGATGTGGATAGTTTCAAGAGGCATGGTACTTCGTATACTTTTGTTAGGTATAAGGTACTTAGAGATTTAATCTTGCACCGTCCTTCAATCAACAACAATGCAAGCTTAATTAACAAATTTAGGGGATTTTACTTTAGTTTTAAGTTTGGAATATCGGGTTTACTTTACCATGTAATCACAAAAGATAGCCGACAGAATACGAGGTTGGTAAGTTAGCCAAAGAGCTTAAAGGTTGAGATGTAATCAGCATGTTGGTGTAAAATGATGACTAAGATCTCCTTTGTATTTTGATGATGAAAATATATATTAGGAGACGCTTAAAATCATTATCGAAAGCTTGAAAGAGAGAAACATGCCTTATATGCTTGTTAGAAGAGAATCAAGTGAAGAAACAAAGCCAAAAGAAGAAATTAAGTTTATATGATGACCTTAGAGGATGCTTTAGTATTTTGGCCATAACTCCTTCATCCGGACTCCGTTTTACTTGATTCAACTGGCCACGGAAAGCGAAAAACAAGATCTACAACTTGAGCAAGGAGTCAACATGTGACTCCAGGCACGCTGGCCATGCGCTGATGCATAGACAGCGCGTCACACGCGACTTTCATTTTTATGAAAGTTGTTTTATCGGCTTTCCTCTTACTCGATACATGTGGAAACTTCAATAAAGGTATGCACATGATATTTAAGCATTTGGGAACACTCCAAATGAGGTTTAGACTTAGAGAGGAGCAAAAAAGTGCATTACAATGGTTCCAGAACAAGTAAAGACAATGAAGATCCAAGCTGGAGTACAAGTTTCAAGACAAGGAGAACTCAAAAGACATCTTCAGCTTTGGAAGTGCTTTGGAAGACTTTATTTTATTGTAATTGTACTTGATAGGAACATTGTAAGTAATTTCATACGTCCACATATTGGGGGAAGATTGTTAGCCTTAAAATATGTTGACTCATACGAAATTACACTAGTTATCATTAGGCAAGACCCGCATGGACTAGAACTGTTAAGTTAAAATAGTTTCCCTTGTCTTGACCTATATATACCCCCTTCATACTTCTATGGAGGGGTGAGGATTCATTTTGTAAAAGTGTGTGTGTTCGTTTCTCTCTCTAGACACACATATCTTTTCTATATTTTTTTCTCTCATCAATAATATGGCTAAGCATTTATTTTATCCTCCCCGACCTCCGGATCATGTCTCTTGTTAGTGATATCTTATTATTAACAATTATTATTCAAGGACGGAAAATTCAGGTATGTGTTCTTTTGTAATTTTTATTTTTAAATATGGCCTGTTATTGACTTTATATAGAGGCAACAAGATGGGAGGGTCGCCGGATTGGTAGCATTTTAAATTGGATTGGGTTGAAACGGATTATTTTTGGTATTCGTTAAAACTGGCCGAACCGGGTTTGGTTGAGTGTCGACCCACTAAACACTTTTCTTTTGATAAGTAACTTCTAGTAATTTTACAGAAAAATATATTCAAAGTCCCACGTTAAGAAATCTATGATTAAGAATTTACAATATTAAAAAGACATTGTATAACAACAATCTAGGAACCTATGTCTGTTTATGCATTGAAACTACACTCTCATTTTCTGCTCATTTTGACCCAAGCTTTATATTTTACATGTGAAATAAGAAATCCCCAAATTGACATGTTTACAAGTAAATGGGTCTAAAGATCCATCTTTACCTATAATGTTGTGAATCGGCCGCAACTTTTATCCATTTTTATTAAAAAAACATTTAATCTATATGATTAAAGAAACAATATCAGTTCATTATATAATACATTGAGAATAGACTTTATGTGACTTTCACCCCGTTTGAGATAAAACACAGCCAAACTTGAAGCAAACATAATGGGTTGATATTTACATCTCTAATTATATTGTTTAATTTCTTTCATTCCAAAAGTTCGAATAGACTTGAAAACCTGCTTGTGCAAGGGAAACAAGATAGAGATTTCTTAACAAATGAAGCTTTACAACCTGTTTTGAAACTATTATCAGGTCCTGAAGGTGAGGAGTGGAGGACATTAGTTATCAAAGAAGCTATTCGGGTAACTGAAGAAAACACTATTGGCATCATGGTTGATACATACAATTCTATTCCTGCCCCTTTGAAGACATTTATTCCCAATGGGAATGGAATTGGCACGCCCCTGACTAATGCCGAGATAGTACCGGATTAATTCACTTTAGTAACCGACAATATAGGTCATTCGTCTACTTAACAATGAATTACAAGGCTGGTCAATAGCTCAATATGACATTATTATACACATATAATGTAACATCCGTGATTTAATCAGGTTAGTGATACCTTTAGAAATGGCTAAGAGTTCTTTCTGTGTGATTCTTGTGTGCTATGTGTATCTTATGTGTGCTAAGTGGTTTGAATAGGTGCATGATATCATTTTGAGGTGTATGATCATCTCATTTTGAGTGCGTTTGTGTTTAGTGATAAGTATTCCATTTGTTCACGTATAGTGATAATGGAAAAGAAAGGCGTATTGCATTCAATGCTACGTAAATAGTTGGATGAGTTTATGTTAAGCGGTTATGAGAAATGTATTATGTTAGAGATAAGTTAAGTGAGTGAATTATGGAAGTTTGTAGCAAACTTTCTAAATATAGAAAGTGAATTGTGAAATGAAAAGTTATTCTTTTTTTTTTTTCTAGAAAGTTTAGTAAGTTGCGTTTATGTAAAAAGGTTTACTCAAATTAGCTTAGGTTTTTATGAAAACTTAAGGTAATGAAGATAATTAGTAAATTAATAATTAAATAAAAAAATAAAATAAAATATATAGGGGTGTTTATTCGCCCAAAAAAAAGGAAACAATTTGATTACAATTAGGATTCTATTAGTATAAATACAAAACTAATAAAACCCTAAATCACTTTTTCTCTCCCTCTCTCCTTGTGATCGCCGAAACCCTCAAGAAGAAGAAAAAAAGATTTTTTTTAATCAAAAACAAGTTGGTGATTTAGTGTTTCAAGAATCAAGGTTTAGGTATGTTCGTTAACCCTAGTTGTTTAGTTTTCTTTAAATCATGTAACAATTAATATGATGGATCATTAGGGTTTTAAAAACTTTTGTAATTAAGGATGTTTTAATCATGCTAGATGTTTAGGATTTAATTAGGATCTTATTGATGTAAACGGTTAGGCTTAAATCGCTTTAAATTGTGAAGTAGAGTTGAGCAAAATTTAGGGATGTGTTCAACTGATGATATCTAGATGTTAGAAACATGTTTTGATATGATTCAAGTGCCTAAATTGTAGCTCAAAGAGTCTATTTTTCAAAAAGTCTGGCCTCGAATGATTTGGAGTTCTGGAAGTTGGTTAAATATTGGTTACAAGAAAAGTTATCAAAACAATGAATACGGGTCAGATTTAGGTCATGTTTAGGTGGGTAAAACCCTAACTTAAAAGTGGAATTAAGGTTAGCCAATCTACAGTGGTTAAGTTCTATATGTATATAAAGAAACCCTATAAGGATAGATTCTGATTTTGTGTCTAGGTATGGTAATTAGGGCCGTACATTTTAGTGTGCAATCAGATCCGAATTGAGACATTTTTGAAGTTAGATTTTATTTGGGTATTAGTTGAACATGTTCTTAAGTGGTTTGGGAATCACAAGGTAGTTAATAAACTAAATGAGCTTAGATGATTTTTGGTATAATTTATGAAGGTCAGCAAGTAAGGGTTTTGAGAGGTAAAGATACACTAAAATTCTGCATTTTTGAATAAATTGTAGTTAACTAGTGTAATGTGTTAATGAAGTGGTTAAGGTTGGGCATGGTTTCGGGGTGACCCTTGATGGTTAATCCACACCCTTTGGACATCCATCATATTGTGTTTACATGGAATAGAGATTTTAGATTGGTCGTGTGTAACGTGTTTATTTATTTGTATTGATGCATGATAGGAATTGGGAAGTTGCGTTTGAGCATTAGGTTTGTTCATTCGTCCTTATCTTTTATTGTGTTTTAAACTTGGGATGGAAATGATGCAAGTGTTGAAATGAGTTTTTAATTCCTGTGATTATGTGTTAGTGTAAATGCATGGACTATTATGTGACTGATATGCGTTATGTGCTACATGTTATGTGATGTGATATTGATTTGATGCCTAGTCAGGTGGATTACTTGCGGGTATCCATGGCCTGAGCTAGAGAGAAAGAGAGTTGGTATGATTCGAGAGCGATATGGGTCGTCTGCTTGGTGTTTTAGTGTTTATTTGGATTGAATTGCATGTTAGCTTGTATGTTAGTTAGCATAATTGTCGTGCAAGTGTATTGTTTTATAATTGCAGGAATTGGTTAAATTGTTTTGGAAACGGATTGAATATGTGTGTCTGAAAACCTATGTTTCTCACCAACCATTGTGTTGACGTATAAGCATCATTTTCAGGTATTCACGCTGTTGAGATTTTAAAGTTACTGAAATATGGCTAGATGGACCGTAGGCAGCTGGCGAAGTTTAGTTATCTAGATTTCGTTATTTGTTTTGAATGATGGATGTTATTTGTTTTGCTTTGTTAGGATGTATGAATGTTTGCATGTCATGCCTTGGCATGAACTGCCTTCATTTCAATGTCAGACGCTGTTGGGGGAATAAATCTTCACAAGAGGTTAGTACTGCTCAGATTATAACTAACAGTATTAACTGAGTTAGTACTGCTAGCACAAATTTAGTACTGCCAGTGTTAGTTCGTACTGCTAGAGAAGATTAATACTGCTAAAGGAAGTCAGAGATGCCAGAAGATAAGGATTACTTGGAGATGAAGATTAGAAGATAATTATAGAATAGATTGTATCAGAATATTCTATAAGTTTATGTTTATCTTTAGTATATGTTGTAAGCCGACTAGGACTCCTTAGTCTATAAAAGGAGGCTCTAGGGCATTAGTTGATATACAAGTTTTCATAGTTGTCAAGTCGATTTAAAAAGCTTCAAGGTTGTATTCCTAGTTCTAGTGAAGAGTACTCGTATTATTGATTAATAATATTGGAGGCATTTGGTTATATTGTTTTTTCATTACATTACTGGTATTATTCATTAATACTTATAGATATTAAGTGTAGATTCGCATAACATACAAAAGTTTCTACAACAAGTTATTTTGGATTTATCCAAGGTAATTTAACCTTAGACAAGCTAAGGAATCGATCAAGGATTGGGATCAACAAGTGGTATCAGAGCTTTGCTTTGAGAAACTTTGATCTAGAAGACATGGAATTTGAATCTGCAAATAGTAATACTACTGCAAAGCTACCCATACTCAAACTAGGTGAGTATGAGATGTGGGTGATAAGAATCAAGCAGTACTTCTAGGTACAAGACTATGCTCTATGGGAGGTCATAAAGAATGGTAACTCATGGGTGTTTGTACCACAAACAGCACAAGAGAATGGTACTTCAGTTACAACAGACTGTCACGTACTGTAACCTGCTGAAAAAAAGACCAACAAGAAGAATGATGTGAAGGCTAGAAGCTTGCTACTCATGGCTCTTCCCAATGAACATCAACTTACTTTCAGTCAGTACAATGATGCTAAAACAATGTTTGCTGCTATCGAAACACGATTTGGAGGTAATGAAGCCAATAAGAAAACACATAAGAAACTTTTGAAGCAACAATATGAAAATTTTAGTGCATCAAGCACAGAGTCTCTTGACTCTATCTTTAACAGACTTCAGAAGATTATTAGTAGGTTTGCAATTTTGGGTGTGGTCATCTCTCAAGAAGACTTAAATTCAAATTTTGAGCAGCTTGCCCCCTGAGTGGAATACTCATGTTGTAGTCTGGATGAATAAGGGTTGAAATTGAAACCAAATGAGAAATCGTTGATTTGTACAACAACTTCAAAATTGTTGAACAAAGTGTAAAGAAATCTGTTGGTGCAAGTAGTGGTGCTTAAAACTTGGCCTTTATGACTGCTCCAAGCACTAGCGGTACTAATGATACTGCTAATAATGCATATGAAGTTAGTTATGTTAGCCCTATGTCAGCCTGTAGTCCTCAAGTTAGTACTGCTAGCTTCAGTGATAATGTTGTGTATGCTTTCATGGTTGAGATCTAATGGTTCTAATCTCCTACAGCAGGACTTAGAGCAAATTCATGAAGATGATCTGGAAGCAATGGATTTGAAGTGGCAGCTCTCTCTGCTAAGTATGAGGGCAAAGAGGTACTTTCAGAGGACAGGCAAGAAAATTTTCATTAATGCTAATGATACTGCTAGGTATGATAAATCCAAGGTAGAGTGTTTCAACTTTCACAAGATGGGACACTTTGCCAGGGAGTGGGAGGCATAAAGGGAACAGAAGGGTCATGTTATAAATCAAGACAACAACTAGGATAGCATGGAAAAAATGAAGACACATCTTCAAAGGCAATGTTGGCTATAGATGGTGTAGGTTTTGACTGGAGTGATATGGCAGAAGAACAAGTTCAGACAAACATGGCTCTAATGGCGTTTTCAGACTCTGAGGTATACAATGATAAAACTTGCTCTAAAACTTGTTTGAAAAACTATAAAACTCTTAAGTAAACAGTGTTGATGATTTCAACTGTTAAGTCAATCAACTACGAATGTAAAAACAGATACTTATAAAAAGAGGTTTAGCACAAATGCGTTAGAAGAACAACTTATCACCTTATAGAAAGAATCGAGGTTATTTTTTTTAGTGAAAAAAGTTTCAATTCTTAAAAGAGAAGTAGCTTGCAAAAGGACTATGAAATAAATGTGCTTAAAGTGTGTTGAAAAGTTAAACAAGAAAAAAGAGGGCATTGAATTTAGATTGAGAAATTTGATAAGCCTCAAAAGACCTAGACAAGTTGTTAGGGAGTCAGATAACTGACAAAGGTAAAAAGGATTTGGGGTATAATGCTGTTCCAAGATCAATTTTAATGAAAACTGGCCTAAAACCATTTAATACTGCCAGGAAAGTTAATACTGCTCATCCAAAATCTACAGTTTTTAGTGCTAAACCAATGTCACGTTTTTCAAAAATAGCACAATCAACTGTATAGATGACCACTTTCAAATCAAAAACAGTATTATCTATCAGTAGGTTTACCCCAAAGTTTATACTGCCATGGCACAAAGCAGTTAATACTGCTAGGCCAAAAACAGTTAAAACTGCTAGGCCAAATTATGCAGTTGTTAATGTTGTTAGTGGGTAAAATAAGGCAAATACTGTAAGACTTAGCCTGTTGGGTTTTTATTTTTGGAGGTGACCTACCAAACATGTTAGTTCATCAATCACTTTGAAGAAACATAATTATATTGATGTACGAGGCAGATCCAAGTCAGTAATGGTTTGGGTCCCCAAAGGAAATTAATTTCCTTTTTTTATGTGTAGGGCAAGCCACTAATGGATGATAAAGGATTTGTTGATAGTGGATGCTTAAGGCACATGACTGGAAACATAGCTTATCTCTCAGATTTTAAGAAATTTGATGGAGGTTATGTTACATTTGACGGGAGGGAGCATATGGTTGGTAAAATTTCTGGGAAGGAACACTAAAACTGTAAGCCTGATTTTGAAGATTATACTTTGTCATGAGTTAAATTAAACTTTTTAGATGTCTCACAGTTTGTGTGGACCAACAAGTACTATGTCCTTTTTACTGACACTGAATGTCTTGTCTTATCTCCTAATTTTGCCTGATGAAAGTCAGATACTTCTTAAAATTCCTAGAAAAGACAATATGTACAGTTTTGATATGAAGAACATTGTTCTTAAAGAGAGTTTAACTTGTTAATCACTTTGAAGAAACATAATTATATTGATGTACGAGGCAGATCCAAGTCAGTAATGATTTGGGTCCCCAAAGGAAATTAATTTCCTTTTTTTATGTGTAGGGCAAGCCACTAATGGATGATAAAGGATTTGTTGACAGTGGATGCTCAAGGCACATGACTGAGAACATAGCTTATCTCACAGATTTCAAGGAATTTGATGGAGGTTATGTTACATTTGGGGGAGGAGCACATGGTGGTAAAATTTCTGGTAAAGGAACACTTAAAACTGATAGCCTTGATTTTGAAGATGTATACTTTGTCAATGAGTTAAAATTCAACCTTTTTAGTGTCTCACAGATGTGTGACAAAAAGAACTATGTCCTTTTTACTGACACTGAATGTCTTGTCTTATCTCCTAATTTTATGTTGCCTGATGAAACTCAGATACTTCTTAAAATTCCTAGAAAAGACAATATGTACAGTTTTTTGGATTTTGAAGAAATTTGTTCCTAAAGAGAGTTAACTTGTCTTGTTGCAAATGCTACAGATGAATCAATGCTCTGGCATAGGAGGCTTGGTCATATTAATTTTAAGAACATAAACAAGCTTGTTAAGGATAATCTTGTAAGAGGATTGCCTACAAAACGTTTTGAAAATGACCAAACCTGTGTTGCTCGTAGGGTTAAAATTGTAGATTTTGAATTTTTAAAGAAGGGGATTAAATCCCGTTAACGTTTTTCGTGTTTTCAAGCTTAAATTGCTTTCGTTTTTGGTTTAGTTTTCTTTGCTCTTACATTTGAGTCACTTAGGGTTTATTAAAAGTTAAAAAATCACTTTAGGACTAAATTTTGATAATTTAGTTTTTTTTAAGTCGCATTTTTTTAGGATTCCCGTTATCGTTTGTAGGGTTTAGCTTTAATAACTTTCATCTTTAGTTTGAATTACTTAGTAGAATTAGAAAACCCATTCAAAGCCTTGTTATATTTAAACATCAAATATCAAACCGACTCTTGACTTTCCATTGCACGCCTCGTCAGGAAATGACCCGGGTAGGTTTTTAGGGTTTTGCATGGGATAAAAGTGAAATCTTTTTAGAAGCCTCTTGGAATACTTACTTATCAACTATTATTGATAGTATATTTACGTACTTATATATTTATTTATATATATACTAAAGGATTAGAATCAAGGTTTTAAACCTGATCTAAGTTTTATGAGACCATTTGGATGTCATGTTACTATTCTTAATACTTTAGACAGTTTAGGAAAGTTTGATGGAAAAAGTAATGAAGGTTTCTTTGTTGGATATTCTTTGAGTAGTAAAGCTTTTAGGGTATACAACACTAGAACCAGGAGGGTAAAAGAAAACTTGCATATTGGGTTTTTAGAGAATAAGCCTATGATAGAAGGGAATGGTCCAAAGTGGCTGTTTGATATTGATTCTCTAAACCAATCTATGAATTATGTACCAGTTGCTGCAGGTACAATCATTAATGAATCTGCATGTACACAAGGAGAATTTAATGTAGGTACATCAGAAGAAATCAGTCAAGATTGCATTGTAATGCCAATTTGGGAAGATGCTTCATATTTTGATTCACCTTCCAATGATGTTGATTTTGGTAAACCAAAATATTTTGTTGATGATCAAAAGCAGGTTGAAGATGGTCTAGATAATGAGAATGATGAAAAAGATAAGTCTGATGATGATTGCAGTCCTAAAGAAGTTAATGCTGCTGGACAACATGTTAATACTGCCAGTCCTGATGTTAATACTGGTAGTTTTAAACTGAATACTGTTGATCCATCAGTTAATACTGCTAGTTCATATGATCAAGATAGCCCTAAAGACATGTTCACTATGGGAGCTAGTCATACACTTGAAGCCACTCATGTTGAGTTCTTCCATGATAAAGATGAACCAAAAGTTGATTTGGGGAACATCACAAATCCCCATACAGTTCCAACCACTCCCAATACAAGAATTCATAAAGATCACCCAATTGAAAATGTGATTGGTGATGTGAAGTCATCTGTTCAAACAAGAAGAATGACAAAACCTACATCTGAACAAGGGTTTCTTAATGCTGTATATGAATAGAAAACACATGATACCCTGAATACTTGTTTATATGCTTGTTTCCTACCACAGATTGAACCTACAAGCATTGCTAAAGCTTTATCTGATTCGTCTTGGGTGGAAGCAATGCAGTAAGAACTTCTGCAATTCAAACTTCAACAGGTTTGGATACTTGTGGATTTGCCTATTCGAAAGAGGGCCATTAGAACAAAATAGGTCTTCAGAAACTAAAAAGATGAAAGAGGGATTGTGATTAGGAATAAAGCAAGGTTGGTTGCACAGGGTCATAGACAAGAAGAAGGTATTGACTATGAAGAAGTTTTTTCTCCCATGGCAAGAATTGAGGCAATAAGATTATTTTTAGCCTATGCTTCTTTTATGGGTTTTCTTATGCTTCTTTTATGGGTTTTCTGGTATATCATATTGATGTGAAGAGTGCTTTCTTATATGGAACTATTGAGGAAGAGGTTTATGTTACTCAACCATCGGGATTTAAAGATCCTAACCATCCAGACAAAGTTTATAAGGTGGTCAAGGCACTTTATGGGTTGCATCAAGCACCAAGAGCATGGTATTAAACATTGGCTAACTATTTGTTGGGCAATGGTTTTAAAAGAGGGAAGATAGATAGGACATTATTTATCAAGAAGCAAAAAAAGGAGATATTTTGCTTGTATAGGTTTATGTTGATGACATTATCTTTGGCTCTACAAATAAGGAACTGTGTACTGGATTTGAGAAGCTTATGAAGGATAAGTTTCAGATGAGTTCTATAGGAGAACTTACTTTCTTTCTAGGATTACAAGTACAGCAGAAGGAAGATGGAATATTTATCAGCCAATCACCAGGAAAAATAAGTCTAGCTGAGATTTTGAAGAAATTCAAGTACACAGATGTGAAGTATGCTTCTACTCCAGTTGATTTGGAAAAGCCTCTAGTTAAAGATGGAGATGCTAATGATGTTGATGTACATCTCTACAGATCTATGTTTGGGTCCTTGATGTATCTTACAGCATCTAGACCAGATATCATAGTTTGCAGTAAGTTCATGAGCCAGATCCAAGTTACTCTAAGACATCTTATCTCTACAGTCAAGAGATTTTTAGATATTGAAAGGCAAACCAACATTAGGCCTTTGTACTCTAGAGATTCTCCATTATGAACTAGTTTTCTTATACTGTTAGTGACTATGTTGAACAACGCAAGATATGAAAGTTCAACAACTGAGGTTGTCATGTTTTTTAGGAACAGGTTGATATCTTGGCAATGCTAGAAGCAAACGTGGTTGCACCTCACAACTGAAGCTGAATATGTTGGTTGCTGCTATTGCTGAAGACAGTACTCTGGATTCCAACCAATGCTGGATAATGGGTTAATTTTCATGAATAACTTCATTAATATTGTACAATAAACATTACTATTTGTCATTATGGAAAATCCTGTTCAACATCTAAACAAAACAATATAGAGATTAGGCATCATTAATAAGAGAATTATAATGCTAAAAAGTTAATACATAAGGTTTAAAATTCATAAGAACATAATAGATTAGCAGATCTTCTAAAAATGTTTTGATGCTGGAAAGGTTTCAGTACATGATCTCACGTATTGGAAAGTTTAATCCTTCAATGTACTACATCTCTTTATGTCTATATAAATTTTGTAAAGGATTATATTGGTTTAGTCGTATCCATTAGTACTGCTAAGTATAACTAGTACTGTCAGTTATACTTAATACTGTTAGTTAAAACTGCTAGTCAAAATTAATACTGCTAAACAAGAAAATACTTTAGATTGTGTATTTTTGGCTATGGACTAACACCTGTAGTAAAGCATATTGAATACCTAGATCTTGAATTCTTCACCTGAAGTACTGTTTGAGAGAAGTTAATGTTTTTAAATAACAGTTATTTAACTTTAATTCATGGGGTTTATGCATAAATATGGATCCTCATGAATTCTCACATGTCTATCTAGTTGTTTCTAGTGTGCTTGTGATGAATAGAGGCATGTTTTATAATTATTAAAGACAGAGTTAAAACTGTTAGACATCTCTTATACTAGCAATGGGGGGGAAGGGGGGGGGGGGGGGGGGGGGAGAAAATTATTACTAGCCAGGAAAAAAATAGTCCGGTTGGGAATGTCATAAGAGCCAAGGTACACTATTAGCAAAGGTTCTTACCCCTTGAAGCAATGTTAGAGGTAGGCTACTTAGTTCAATATACAGTCAAAGTGCATGGATGAAAAGATATGTAAATATCAAAAGTGGTTAAAATATCAAAAACAACTAGGTCCATGTAAAAAGAGGTCAGGACACCAGATACCCCAGTCTAGTGGTCCCTTTTGAAAGGTTGGGATAGGCAGTCCATAAGGAGTAGGGTTACATAATGAAAGAGGCTGTCACTACTGCTTCTACTATAGAAGCAGAGCATGACAGTGGTAACATCGATAAGACCCAATCCATGGCAACACTTAATGAGCCAAGTCCTTAGGGAACTGGTTCAGGTAGTGGTCCCAGGTGCTAAGCTACCATATTGGGGGTGTAGATGCTCAAACTAGGTTTGAGACTACATTTAAAAAGCCCCTGATTCACCTCACCTCAGAGAGGTTACACACTAGGAATGGTAGACAATATACACTATTGAATTGATGAACTTTGTACAACTGAGTCATATTTGTGAGCAAAAAGAAAAGAGAGATATGGTGAGTTGAAAAACAGAATTGAGAGATGTGTGAATAAAAACAGAAAAGAGTGATTTTTGTGAATAAAAAGAATTGAGGAGATATTATGACATAAAACAAAAGAGAGCAATGATGAGAAAAACTAATTGATGATGGAAGTCTTTTGGAATGAAATTGAATTTAAAGCTGGTAGCTCAAACTTAAGCGTTCGTCATTAGATTAATACTGGTAAAATAGACTTAATGCTGCTAAACATAAATTCTACTGTTAGGTATAACATTAATGTCTGCTAAGCTTTGTTGATGCTGTTCAGTTACTGCTACTGGGTTATTTACGCTGTTAGGCATAATTAGTGCTGCCAGGTCAAGTTTAATGCTTGTTGAGGGTGCTTTTATAAAACAGTTGAATCAGGTTTTCATTTGATTCTTTTATTCAATTTCAATCATTCAATCAATCTCTAAACGTAAACCTAATTCAATTTCATCTTTAATCATCTAATCATAAAACAATGTCAAACCCTAAACCATTTGCGATACTCACAATATGGTCGCATTCTTGGAAAAACATGCTGATAGTGATGGGTTTCATGAAATTATTAATTTTCTGAATGCTAACCAAATTCATTATGCTTTAACTATCAATCTTACCATCTACACATCTTGCATTGAACAATTTTAGGCAACATCAAAGGCAAACACTGTCAATGGTAAACGTCAGTTACAAGACCTAGTTGATAAAAAGAGGGTGATCATCACAGAGTCAAGCATTAGAACTGATCTTCACTTAGAAGATGCTGGTGGTATTGATTATTTGTCGACTGCTACTATCTCTTGAAGAGCTAGAAGTGATGGGGGTATGAAGAACGCTTCTCCAAATAGGCTTACATTTTAAAAGCTTTTCTTTTCTCCATAATGGAAGTTCTTAATTCACACTATTACATAATGCCTTAGTGCCAAGTCCACTGCATGGAACGAATTCAGTAGCACAATAGCCTCTGCAATCATATGCTTGGCACAACAAAAATTTACTTTGCCAAGAATAACTTTGATGCTATGTAAAGCACTTAGAGGGAGGGTTAAATTATAATGTTCCACAACATTGTACAGTGTTTATCAATCACAGCCTTTGGGGAATATGTCACATCACAAAAGATTTATGTTAACCCTTCACACATAAAGAAAATCTTTGCCAATATGAAGAGAGAAGGAAAGGACTTTTCTAGAAGAGTAACACCCATATTTGCAACAATGATGGTTCAAGCTACTCAAGATGAGGGTGTAGATTCAGGCATTCATACTGATTCTCAGAGCAGATCACCCATTACTACTCAACCATCATCCTCTAGACCTTAGAAGAAGCATCTAGGAGGAAAAAGAGGAAGGAAATTAAGTTCCTCAAGTGAGACACATCAATGATGATATGGTTCCTATACATTCCTAATGATCTACTTCTCAGAGGTGAGGATAAAATATCAATCTAACAGAATTGATGATTTTGTGAACCCACTTACAAAAACAGGTTCTTGATTAGAGAAGCAAAGGGATGCTCAAGCAAAGATAATGCTGGTTCTAAAAAAAGATGGACCTAAAGTTGGAAAAGTGAAAAAGAAATCAGAACTACAAGGTTAAAAAGAATTAAGGAAAGATTGGTGAATCTAGTAGGGTTGAAACCTTTGCGATAAAGGGAGATTTTGGGTGCCTCAGGAAGATGCATTCAAACAGGGTAGGAAAATGTTTGATGAAACCCAGGTGAGTGTCAATGATGCAAAATTGTTTGATACAAATGATCTTCATGGTTATGAGGTATTGTGAAATGGCAGTGTGGAGAAACAAGAGAAAATTGCAAAAGTTAAAAGAAAGAGAGGTTAGTATTGGTGTTGAAAGATATGTTGCATCTACAATCCCAATTTACTATTCCACTAATGAAGGAGTATACTGCTGCCCGAGCTTGATGAAATTACTCCTACCAGTGCTCCAACAACGTTATGAATCATAGAACTTTGGCTCAAACTCTTATTGAAATTAAAGTAGCTAAACCTAAAGCTATTACTACTGCTGCTACAACAACAACAACTACAAGACCCAAGGCTAGAGGGTATTGTAAGTTCAAGAGCAAGTGAAATTTAGAACAACACCATCATCTCCACAACATCACAACCTTCAAATACTAAGGACAAAGCAAACAATAATGATTGAGCCTGAATAACCTATAAAAAGAAAGATCAAGTTGCTCCTTATGAAGAAATGCACGAAAAAAAAAAAAAATCTAAAAGCTCATCTTGCAAGAATGAAACTTATAAAGAATAGAAAGATGGAAAAGGAAAAAGAAGAAGAAGCCTACAAAGCTTTTGATTGAATCATGGAAGATATACACAAGCTATGAAAGAGAGACTGATAGATCTAGCTGATAGACTCTAAACAAGAGAGAAAGAGGAGTTGAGGCAGATGAAAGGAAAAATTATTTAAGGAATTCAGGGAGAAGAGGAGAAACATTTTGCTGCATTAAGAGCACAAGAAAAG
Source organism: Tanacetum coccineum (assembly GCA_026074375.1). Taxonomy (NCBI): domain Eukaryota; kingdom Viridiplantae; phylum Streptophyta; class Magnoliopsida; order Asterales; family Asteraceae; genus Tanacetum; species Tanacetum coccineum. Next base: position 7,460 of record BQNB010086526.1, on the reverse strand, counting down.
AGAAATAGACCTCCTACCAAGGCACAAAAGAGAAATCAAATGTCTGTCTATCTTAAGCATATGGGTGGATATAAACACAATCAGCTAAAGGGCAGAAGCTATGATGAAATCCAAAAGCTGTTTGACAAGGAGATGAAGAGAGTAAATTCTTTTGTGGCTATGATATACAGAAGCACAAGAAATAAAGTATGGAAGAAGGATAAAAGCAATTCTAAGAAGACCAAAAATTATACAAGATATTAGTGCAAAGAGAGCAGGAGATAAACCGGAAATCTGATGATTCTATGAAGCAAAAAGACTGGTGAGAATGAAGAAGAAGAAGAAGAAAATGACGCTCGCTAAAAAAGCATCAGGTGATAGTAAAGAAGAAGATATAAAAATTGATGGCTATACCACTTGCTACCAAACCACTAGTGATTGTTGAATACAAGCTTATTAAAAAAGGAATAATGAGACATTATCAATTGATAAGAGATGATGGAAGTTCCATGAAATATTCTTCTATGATTAGGATGCTTCAGGGTATTGACAGAGAAGACTTGGAGACTCTTTGGAAGCTGGTCAAAATAAAGCATGGTGATACAAGGCCTGAAGATGAACATGAAAGAGTGTTGTGGGGGTGATTTAAAAGTCATGTTTGAACCAAACATAAAGAGTGATGTATGGCTGAAAACTAACAAGGATCCAAGATTGAACTTTTGAAGTTGTTTGATTCATGTGGAGTGCACTTTGCAAGGTTTGGAAATGTGCACATCTTTATGTTAGTTGAAAAGAGATATCCCCTCACACCAATAACAATGACAAATATGCTGTAGGATCGCTTATTGAATAGATCTTGAACCTTTAGCTTGCAAATGGTTTGTTACTTTAGATAAATCCAAAGCAACAATAATGAAACACTGATTGAACACTATTGATTATGCAGAAACTAATCAACAATGCTAAGAAGAATAGTATTAAGAAAACATAAGAGATCTTCTATCAAACTCACACTTTATATTATAACTTGAATCGTACTAGGTTACAAGCTATGATTGCTAATTGATCTCTATTGATCTATATCTATTAACTATGCCTAAGGTTCCTTTTATACACCAAAGAAACCCTAATGGGCTTACAAAACGCGTGAGGAGATAATGCATATCTATTCCTAATTTAACTCATGCATATCTCCTAACAGCACTAACTATACTAGCAGTACTAACAATGTACTGACAGTACTAAAGACTTAGTCTATTTTCTTCAATCTTTCTCAGCAGCATTAAATCTTCACTAGCAACACCAATGTTGAACCAGCAATAGTAAGTTGTAAAGTCTTCTAAAACCCAACATCATAAATTATCTTTGAAAAGTAAGTTAAATGCCCATGATATTGCTATTGTCTAGGTAGAAAGCCCATTTGCTTGAGGACAAGAAAATCCCAAGTGTAGGGGTATTTGATGATGTGTCATTTTGTATACTTTTTTTGGTCATTTAACCCCCTAAATACAAAGATACCAACTAAGTTGGCTATGCAGGTTTTGGCAAACTACCAGCCATAAACGAATTTGATATTTCTTTACCAGTAGCCGTTTGCTCTGGAATAGCCAATGCTTCATTGCTATAACATGGTGCAGTGATAACCATATAGTTTTTAGTAAACTACCAACTATCAACGGATTTGAGATGTCTTTACCAAGAGCCGTTTGCTTTGGACTATCCAACTCTTTACTGTGAAGCATGGTGAGTTGAGAACCATATAGTTTTTAGCAAACTATCAGCTGTAAACGGATTTGAGAAGTCTTTACCAAAAGCCGTTTGCTTCTGGACTAGCCAGTTCTTGATGTCTGTTAGACATGGTGAACTGATGACCATTTGTTGTGTGGTCAAAAAACCAACACTCAAAGATCCTTCTCACTCCCATCTTGGTCCCCAAACTCATCAATCTATTTTTTGAATAAATCTGAGAAGATCAAAAACAGCTTCACCTTCAGATTCAGCAATCAATCTCAACTCCATCATCCTCTCAAGAGTTTCCTTTATAAGTGGATATCTTCTTTCAGCAAGCATGTGAATTTCAGTACCATCTTCTAATGCCAAGATATGAACTCCATAATTTTCATAGAAAGTCCAACTCTTAATAATCCATTTCTCTTGATTCTTCCAAATATCATCATCTGCAATTTCTTCAAACATAATCCTTAAGTCTCCCCAGAGAACTAAATCAATTTCTTTAGGAGTTATTGTTAAAAATCTCTGCATCACTAAACTATGTAGCTCAATGAAGTCTAATCTATCAAATCTTGAAACCTTTTCAGTGAAAGTCTTGATATATCTTGAACTTCCATTAGCTCTAAACACTCTGTAATAGTCATGAGGCACTACATATCTATCAGTATGATAAAATGCAGATTCCCAGTTAACAATTGGATATCTCATGCCTAAAAATTCATAATCAATCTCTTCTTCTTCATCATGAACTATCTTTAGAGAAGCTCTTAGTTGTTCCTCTTCTTTAAGATTAGAATCAGTCTTTTGCCTTTTAGACTTCTTTGTAGCTTTCATTTTCAGTCTCCTTCCTGATCTTTTCCTAATGTTCTCTTCATGTTGTTCCTGCTTAACTTCAACCTTAGTGCTTTCAGTTTCTTCAGGAATGTTTTCCTCATCCATACTAGCTGCTTTCTTGTTCATCTTATCAATCATCTTTTCATCTCTCTTAGACCCAATAGGTATAAAATATGCATCTCTTTCTTGTTCCTTGATATATAGGGCATGAATCTCTTCAAATGTCTTTTTGTTCAATTGATTATGTCTATATTTACCTGTATGTTTAAGATAGGTCATCATTAGACTCCTCAGTTGTGTTCTTGTTGGATGTTTGTTTCTAACAGTAGCAACTCTTTCTTCAGCAAGTAACTTCTTCCTCCTTTCAAAAAATTCTGATAATAGCTTTGACCTTTCTTCTATTGTGTACATCTCTCTCTCTTCCATTTGTAGTATAGCAACTAACTCTTCACTAGCATCTATCTTAGCTTGAACTTCATTATATAAATTAGCAATGTAGTCCACAGATGCTTGATCTTGTCTCTGTCTTTCCTCTCTTTCCCTTTCAATCTCTGCTAGCTCCTTTTCATGTACCAGTCTTGCGATTTCAGCATCTGTAGCAATTTGAGCTGCATCCAGATCACTTCTCTTAACTTTCTTTACTGGTGACTCCTTCAAGACCCCTTTACCATTG